>JAOPHQ010005476.1:0-92898 GCA_030340625.1 Merluccius polli | reverse complement strand
ACAAACGCAACTCGTCAGCCTCAAAGAGAAAGAACCATTTTGAAGTTTAGAGAACCTGGATCTGGTCTTTCCAAGGAATCATGTCATCCTGCGCATGTAGCTCCTCTGTTCGACATGGTGAGGACTTTGATCACAACCGCACACTTCTAAAGAAAACATGGCTCACAGCAGGACCTCAGACCGTGATCACGGCAGCTACAACCAGGACTGTATGCGATTAAACAAATGGGCTCTCAGGGGCCCCCGGCAGCCCACCCACAGCTGCAGTGCTAGCAATGAGGGACTATTCTATATACACATTACCACAAATAATAATATTCAAGACGCTTTTCTCACTCAATCTTTCCATTAGAAGCCCCCGGTCTATTTTATGGGCCACTGTCGAATGAAAAGCAATCCGGTAAAAAACCTCAGGGGAGCGTAAATATAAATTACATTTCATTACATTATGGCTCGAGTACATCAGGTGATATATTTCTTTGATGTCATACACAGTAGAGATGTTTCCTGAACCCCCAAAAAATACACAAATGGAACATGAAAGGGATCCAATCAGGATGCAATCAATTCAACCAGTGTGCAGGGCTCAGTGCATATTCACTTGATTGCAGCATGTGGATTGCATATTGCATGTAGTAAACATTGGAAGAAGAAAAAGCAGATGCAGAAGCGCACACACATGTGCACACACATGCACACGCACACCACCCGACCCCCCCCCACTTTTCTCTACCCTCTTCCTCCTCTCACTAAGCTTGGCCATGCAGAGAGGCCCCGGCTACAAATCAATGACGCAGTTCATTAATGAAGAGCCGCAACCCTCCTCGAGACAAAAGGAGTCGTCTGTGGTAATCTGGGCCGGGACGCCCTGACGGATGGGCATGGGCTCTACATTCCCCTCTGCCCCCACCCTACGCCCGGGGTCTCTCACCCTGTAACCTCTGTGCAAGACTGAGGCTTAACCTCTCCACCACCCCCACCCCCTTGTCCTGCTGAAAAATAAGGTTCCCCCAAGGTTTTTGTGGACAAAAACCGCCCATTAAACTCAGAACTTACCGGGCATGATAATGGACCCCAAACTGATCCCATCCCCAACCATACCAACACACCCGGGGTTAGAAAACAAAAGGCTGTGTTGAAGAGAGACTCGAGACGAAAAGGCTTGTATTAGACAACTCATAACTATGAAACATAACCTGACTAACCTGCTGTGCATGGTGCACTGCTTAAATGCAGTGCACCATGATGCGGGAACAAGACATAATCAAGGACAGAGACTTCATAGTAAGAGTAAGAAAACGAATCCTGCCAAACCTCCCATTTCAATTACAGTAGGAATTAAGCTTTTAAGAAGACCATGCTGAAGCCTGGCCTCTTCCGACGGAGGTCTAGCCTGCCCTTCACAGCCCACTGCTTACCGACCACCTAAATGAATGCATGCTTAGTGCAGACTCATGTCCCTCGAGCCATTAGGTCTGAGTGAGGGTGGCCAAGGTTGGGGGTATGTGTACGCATACATAAGCCCGCTGTGTGAGGCTCGGTTCAAACTCCTCTGCGGGCCACCTGTTCCAGGAGGCAGCTGCTGTCCCCCCCCTGCGCGGCTGCAGCCATTCCCGCCAACTGTGGCGAGAGGAATCTGGCGTGAGTGAGGTCAAGCCTCCCCGTGGCCTGGGAACAGCTCCAGCATCAACACATGCTGGCTGACTGACACGCCAATAAAAGCATCGTGGGCACACGGTGCCTTTCTCGCTAGCTTCGGGGGAGAACAAATGATGTGGTTTTGTTAGACGCGAACACTGGATTTATGTGAATACAGGAGGAGCAACCGTCTACTGGCGGGAGTCTGGGAGATAAAAATAGATACGATCTCCTTAAGAGCCGTCTGTGGTGCTCAGTCCACACATCCTCGACAACTGATGGGGAGAGGGGTCCTTTGTATACCCGAGCCAGGTGAGTTGTCTACGGGCACCAGGCGGCAAGGGTAGCCTGGGCCAGCAGTTTTCCACAGATGATTCCTTCCATACACAATCTCTCTGTACAGTTGGACTAGAGGCATTATTTGTACATAGCAGGCGGGCCAAAGTGGCAGACCTCCATCGGATGAATTGATAGCTTCACATAAGAGTCATGGTTTCAGCCCACAAATTGAGTTGTGACAAGCACCCACCCGCCCCCTGCCATACCTTGGTATAAATAACTAATTTAACAGAGAAAAATGAATCGACTGGTCAGAGGAGAGGTGGGGGGGGGGGACAGAGAACAGAGGGGAAGGCCTGGTGGGGAGGTATGAGGGGTAAGGCCATAAACAGTGGAGGACTTGTGGTCCCTCACCGTGGGACACTGGGCCCCACTGGTGGGACGGTGGTGTGGGTTATTGTATGTGGCTCTGGCCGTGCCCAGAGTCTGCGAATGTTTAACAGTAAAAGAGATGGCAGCCTGACAAGGCAAGCTGTGATTTAATAATCATTCAAAAGATCAAAAGGACCGAGGGCCGATAGCGGTTTCTATGCAACGGATCTCCAAGACTAAATTATAAGCATGCCGTCCTACCGGCTTGCACAACATAAAACACTGAAGGCAGGACGTCTATAAGAAACTATAGTGTATAGCTGCCAGTAAATACATGCAGCTGGATGATTGGTTAAGATATTGACACCAGAGTAATTGTGATTAATGTTTCCAAGTTGGGAGTCATTTGGGTTGTATTCCTCCCTGAAAGCAATTATACTTGACACATAGAGTGGGCTGTTGCTGAAATACACACCCAACCCAACGCTGTTGAGTAGCATATCAATAAACAAAAGTGTAGATCACTTGGGTACGTCACACAAAAAAGGTATGAGTTAAATAGGGAAGCACTGGGAAACTATGCAAGGAAAAAGATGTTCAATTGATCCGATTTTTTTAGGCTAGTGTGGCACTAACTGAGCACAGCCAGAACTGGAATTGGAGACATTGGGCAGCTGGATATTGGGCATTGATTGCACTGCGACAGCTCTAGCATTAAAGACACAAGCTACACAACAAGACCTTGAGACATCCCTCTCAAGAGTTATTCCTGTGCAAAACAAAAGCAGAGGGACATTTTGTCTGGGCTCAGTACCAAAGCAGAGTCCAAAACGGCTGGTTCAACTCCCCCAGGCTTGAGCGGTGCTACTTGTTCAATGGGTCTATTGGAACCAACTCCACGGGTCACAGAGATCATTATGGCTTTCCACTCACGTTGAGCCTGCTCACATGAACTTTGAGAAGCTTCCCCCATTTCCTGACATTCTGACTTCATTGGAGGAGAACTACAACAGTGTGTTGGCAACAAAAGTAAATAGGGAGTATCCATGTTTTACATAAGAGAGGGGGGGGGGGGGGGGGGGGGGTCAGACTCGGGACACAAAGTCCAAACATGTTTCTTACTAGACAAACAGGTTTTATGGTGTTATTAAGAACACACACACACACACACACACACACACACACACACACACACACACACACACACACACACACACACACACACACACACACACACACACACACACACACACACACACACAGTAATTAACTACTTTTTGTGGATTTTAAAAGCCTTCTGCTGGACACATTTAAACTAGCCCAAATGAGGTTATGTCAGATGTAATTACGCTTGGGGATAAATAATTACACAACAGTCTGTGTCCATCCAAGATCCGACTGGTATAATCCCCATCCCCCGTGAATGGCCATAAAGACTAAGGAAACACCAGGGAGAGGTCAAAAGCATGGAAAGGTCCTCTTAAATAACACACATTAGCAAATCCAAACCGGATCATGTTGGAATCTTAGATATGCTCTCAAAATATGCTCTCCATTTCCATTTTCTTATCCCCCCCCCCCCCCCCCAGGATTTAGGATCAGAACCTCGAAGTAATTTGCCCAAAGACTCCAGGCCATCTGGGATAACAGATTTCCTCACTAATCACAAGCCCATCTACTAACAAATTAAAAACTTGCTTCTCCACACACTCTTAACACAGTGTCTTTCAGCCCTTGAGGCAAACTATGGTCAATGGTCTCGATAGAAGTTCAACTGCTTTAGTTTTAACAAATGTGTAGTTGTTGGGGGGGTGTAAAAGTGTGAAAAGTGTGTTTGTGTTCAAGTAAATGAGTGTAGGCTACTACATTGAAGCATATATCCTAATGTCCAGTAAACATGTTGCATGCAGGGGAATAAATGACAACCAGTTGTCAATAACCATGGGGTTTACAATTTTAAAGCTCCAGACATCCAAGAAAAGGAGGTCAATATGGTACAGTCTATTAGCTGACAGTATCATTGTCTCACTGTCGGCACAGCCAATCTGTCCATAACCGTCATTTCAAGGTGAAAAGGGCATGTATAACACTGCTGCTTCAGTGTAATATAATATTTGTTCTCTTATTGAATTATGAATTTCTATGCAGAACAAAAAAGCAAAAGGAGACATATAGATGTGAGTTCTACAGTAGCAAAATGTTCTCTCTTGGGCAACTTAAAAATGCTATTTTCAACATATTACGAAATATTAAGCGACCAAAAAAGCCCTGAAATTACCAGACAGATGTAGATTCCTGTGGGTTCGAGCGTATGTAGAGAACGAGAGAGAGACAGAGAGAGAGAGACAGACAGACAGACAGACAGACAGACAGACAGACAGAGATTCCAGCCAGGGCAAGCCAGACAATAAACGGAAGTGTTCTTGATCCTGTACACACTGCAGTGTTTAATTGGTCAAACAGAGAAAAGTGAATGAGGGCTTGTTGTCACAACAATGCCGCCTTGTGTTCGTCAGTGTGGATAGGGTCACCGTAAAAACAACAACACTAGTGAAACTACAGCTCCCTAACTGGTTACGGCCCGCTACTCTATGGGATAGTGGACATACGCGTACAAAGAGCTAAAATGTGACCTCACAAACCAAAAACTATGATACTGAGATACTGATGTCTCAGTATTGATAAAGGATTTAGATAAAGGATTATTACTTTGAATCGCTCATATTTTAATCTATTTCAAGCATTGCAGACGCTGTATGCATTTAAATAAGTAATGCGTCTCCGCTGCATTGAAGACACAACAGTACCCTTCCTTTAACTTAGATACCGTGTTGACAGACAGAGAGCAGTAGTTAAGTTGACAGAGACACCAGACATTTTTTCCATGAACTTTCCAGTTCTCGTGAGAAGAAAAAAAAGAGGAAGCCGAGTGTGAGGCTTTCCTCCACGCGCGAGGCACCTGTCCGCCTGAGCAGGTGTGCGTCTGGCAGCCAAATGGAAAAATAAAAGCCAAAACCCTCACCAAGGTGCAAGGGATCAGAAAGCTTATGGTAAACCTGACATTGAGCCTGATGTGGATTAGTTGAGAAACACTGACATCAAGACCCAGGAGCTCAAAGCCCTTCTCCTTGTGTTGTTCATATTAGATGTGACATGTAATAACTGTATACTCGATCTTCACACTATTTATATATCGTCTTTTACTATGAAAATAGTAAACAGTCAAATGAAACACAAGCAGTTGCTTATAACGGCTGACTTGATGGACTATGTGACCGTGGTATAGCCCACTATTCAGCTTCGTAGCTGAATAATGTGGGGGTTTCCTCAGTTCACATAGTATTTGCATGGCAGACAGCACGTCAAGGACCGTCAACTGACGGGTTAGTTAATCATTTCAAAAGATGCAAAAAATGCAACCTAAAACTGATAACACACACATTGCCAGCACGTGAGAGTAGGAGGAGGAGGAGGAGGGACTTATTTTTTTTATGCTTTGGCAAGGTAAAGGGTATGTTCCCCATGCCAACAAACCCATTTGAATTGAATTTAGAGAGAGGGAGAAAAGCTCTTCATTCAATCTTGGCACACAAAGTGGGGGGGGGGGGGGGGGGGATCTTAACCAGGGGACGGGTAGTGGGAGGCAAGGTGGGTGGGAGGTAAGGTGGGTGGGGGGGACACTGGAGGGCTCCCAAGAAACAAAGCTGAAGTGTCCTTCCTGATAGCCACCTGCAAGTCGGAGGGACAACCACATAGCTTACTCTCTCTGCCCACCTATAATGCAGGTGTAAACTAGGTCAAGTACATTTAGCATCTATTCCTGTATCTCTGGAAACAGGGGGGAGGGGGGTGGCAACTATTCTTGTAAACGTAGGCTGCGTTTAAACAGAATGAGATTATATTATCATTTATTTTCACTGTGTTGTTGTATTCTCATTGTATTGTTATATTTTCATTGCATTGTTGTATTTTGTTGTATTATTTTCATTGTATTGTTAAGCACCTTGTATTGCAAATGTTGTACAAAAGGCGCTATAGAAATAAAGTTGGATTGGATTTGACGATTAGACCTATAATAGATGAATGGTTACATTAAGAAACACACCTAATTCCTCAATGGACACCTAGTCCTACTGAACGACAGTGTTGAACAGTCGATGCCTAGTGAGCATCAGTGCACAATGATGTGTTAAGTGTAACACATCAAAATCATACATCACACATCATCACCATAGCTACAACCCATGGCTGATGCTGGCTTTTGGCGCAATGGACACAAGAGAAATGAGGCTGCCTCTGCTGCCTGCTGCAACACACACACACACACAACACACACACACACACACACACACACACACACTCTCTTACCTCCTCCAGGGCAGCCACCGTGTTTCTACAGTGGGACATGCGGGTGGTGAAGTTGGAGGCGGTGGGCGCCTTGTAATCTTCATTGGTCTCCGCCACGAACTCCGTAACGGTTATTTGGTCCGGCATTGTTAATATTCCCTCTATGGTGGAGCAACAAAAATAAAATAAAAATAATAAACCGTGGTAATGTCTCGGTTTGCTGCTGGTTTAGCACCGCGTGTCAATCAAAAAAGCTTGGGACACAGAAACAGAAAGAAAGAAAGGAAAAAAGTTCACAACGCAAGAAGGTCATAAGATGCTCCGCCGTAAACCATCATGTGTGTGTGTGTGTGTGCGTGTGTGTGTGTGTGTGTGTGCGTGTGTGTGTGTGTGTGAAAAAAAAACAATCACGGTTCACGGGTGTTTCTTTTTTTTGCTTCCTCTCGTCGGTGGGGGGACCAACGGCGGTTCAGCCCCCGCTCCCTACCCGGGTTTCAGGCTCCTGGCTCCGGCGGCGCGGCGTGATCCTTACACCCCTCCGTCTTCTGCCTTCTTCATTCAAAACAATATTGGGGGGGGGGGGGCGTCCCCAACAAAAAAATAATAACAAACAAATACAAAAACAAAACAAAAAAACTTTAAAAAAAATGGGGGGGGGGGGGGCCCGGTTTCATCCGCCGACGGTGTCTGGCTTGAGGGTCGTGTTGGCCGGGAAGAGGAGCAACTTCTTCGGCGGAGCCTCTGGTGGGAAACACGGCGCGGAGCGTTTCAACCGGAGCGCAGAAAAATTTGACAAAGGTAAGAGGAGGGGGGAGTGCGCCGATGCGGCGCCGACCAATGGGAGGCCGAGCGGCGGGCCAATCAGAAGCCACGAGGGGGGCGTGTACGTTTGTCTTGATTACAGCCTTTTTTTTTTTTTTTTTTTTTTTTTTTAAGGTGGACAGTGGGCCAACAATGAAAATGTTGTCAGAGCAGGGATACAGACATATTTTGTATTTCTTTTATTTTTTAATTTTTTGTATGCTATTTACTTGCTGTAGTGACTTTACAGACCTACGTTCAGGTAAGTTCAACAGAGAGACCAAAGCCAAACCCTGCCTATGCTGTTTATTACTATAGGCCTGTCATGCATATAATGACATCAAGTGTTTCATTAATTCCTTCTGATTTTCCCATGAATTGAAGTCAGTGGTTTAAAACACAACAGTATCTCTCAGTGGTTTTATTATTTACTCTATATGGTGTGTCTGTGTGTAGTAGACTATCAAAAGTACACAAAAACACAGATAATGAAAAAGCAACACATTTGTTGAATGTAGGCTGCATTACTCCACTGTAGCTTCACCGTTAAACAAATACAGTCTCCGGATCTGTGTGTGTGTGTGTGTGTGTGTGTGTGTGTGTGTGTGTGTGTGTGTGTGTGTGTGTGTGTGTGTGTGTGTGTGTGTGTGTGTGTGTGCGTGCGTGCGTGCGTGCGTGCGTGCGTGTGTGCGTGCGTGCGTGTGTGCTTGTGTGTGCGTGTGTGCGTGCGTGTGTGCATGCTGGGATCCTGGGATAGATTTTTCTGATAAGCCTTAATAAGATCTGGACCACTCTGGCCTCATGTCAATCCCTAGACTACACACATTATCTGAATGAGCCGAGAAACTTGATTTAAAAACCAGAGATATGGAAAATAATCCAGAATACAAAAAAACAATGTGCTTCCTTCAGTGGGGAAAAAAAAGCATTCCTCTACAGACTTCCAGCCAGTAGAGGAAAGCGTAAAGTAAACAGTAAACGCAGTGATAAGCTTGCAGCACAATCCTGGTATAATTACAGTATGGAATATGGCCCCTACTGTACATTACCCTGTTGTAGGACCAACTGTCACAACTCACTTTACTGAAACAAATGGCTATTTGGAGTACAGCAGATCATCGTCCTTGTAATTATCTCGTCAGCCTTCTTCTCTGCATAAGACATTGTTGTAACCAACTGAATGTAGTTGAGTTGCTACGGTAACACACACACATTTTCTTTGTAGGCCATGGATGAAAATAGACGATGATGTCGTCGTCTACATCTTACCCAAGTCCCACAAGGGAAAGAAAAAAGAGAAAGAGATATAAAAAAAAAAAGAAAGAGATAAAATATTCTATCATTAGCAACTTGTCTGAGACTTGGAAAGGTCTGGTCTCCCACGCCTGGAGATTTGCTCACCAGGCGCTATACTGACACGCTCTGCTCTCTCTCTCTCTCTCTCTCTCTCTCTCTCTCTCTCTCTCTCTCTCTCTCTCTCTCTCTCTCTCTCTCTCTCTCTCTCTCTCTCGCTCTCTTTCTCACTCTCTCTCCCCCCCTCTCTCTCGTGTGTGTTATTCCTGTGCTTTGTATAGGAACAGAAAATATCTGCTGACGTATCCAAGTTCATTCTGGCCAGACAGGGCCACTCCTGGTATAAATAGTACGTTTGTGGCCAACAGCGGGCCAAAACCTTCACCAGATTCAACAATATCTCCCACGGGATATCAAACCTTGCTGATAATGTTTGGGGTTTTTTGTCTTTGTGGAAAAGTGCAGGTGAAGCCAGGCGGACCCTAGCAGGTCCTCCCTGCAGTGGGATATGAACATTGGCCACCATTGAAGATCTGTTACCATGAGGTGGAGGGACATTTGGCTGCCTGACATTAGTTTATATTAGCTACCAATAGCTGCCTGATAACTCTGAACGTGAGCCAATATATTATTTCTTAATATTCGGACAATACCTAATTTAAAAGACTTAGTAAGCATGGCTTTGACTTGAGTGCTCATTAATTATTTTTGTATTAATAATTGCGAATCATTTAATTATTTAATTACTACGATAATGGTAAATTGGGCTTTTTCCAAGTTCTGCCAGATGCCTGTTGTGGAAAACGTACACACTCACTTTCTACGTTGCTGTCCCTGGAAACACTGTACCATGCATATAAAAACGAGGTCAACTCAAAGTAACAAGTAATGGTAAACATATTGGGTAACTTAAAATATATTACATCATGAAAAATCACCGCTGAAAAACATGCCCAACCTGTATTCTGTTTCGTATTACATCATATAACCTCAAACCAGTTTTAATGTTGGGTGTTTTCAACACCTGTGTATTCTCCATATATAGCAGAACCCAGCAGCTTCTATATTTAATGAAACACATTCATTGAACACACTGTTTCCTAGGTGTTGTGTGTGACGTCAGTTCTTTTGCATGACGATAGATTTGAATAAAAACTGAAGGTCCATCCCCTGGTGTTGCTGTGGGTTGCCCTGTTTTGCCTGTGTAAACATAAAGTTTGCCATCCGCTATTTCACATTCTCTCTTTTTAATGCCTTTATGTGAAGGAAAAGATAGCACACAAAGTCACTGCTAATCTCATTCTTTACAAAAACCAGTCAGTTGTTTGTGAACAGCTAATACTCAAAAAGAGAGAACAACTGCCTCTTGGGGATGGGTAGTATAAACATATTCAGGAAAAAAAAAAGTTTTCATTCAGTGAATGCATCATTTGTTCACAATAATCAAAACTAATTTATAAAACTGTTTCATTGGCTGGTTGGTGCTCACATGTGATTGGAAACAGGCAGCATACCACAGCCATAATGGAAGACTGAGGTAGTGTGACCAAGACTCACTTTTTCCCCCAACATGACATCATGATTATGTAACAGGTGGAAGGAGTACACAAGTGGGCTTCTTATATAGTATTCCACACACTGAGGAAGGGGATGAATGCTGTCCTTGTTGAACCCATTTAGCAACACAAACTCTCACTCGGGCAACTTAGCAGCCATTTGTAATTGTAGGAATACATTTGGGATATATTAGGCCGACAGGTTTTTATAGCAGAACCGGAATTGGTACCGTAGAAACACGAGAGAGCTACAATGATGTCGCTGTGCGACCCTGAGCTGCAGCTACAGAGACTAAAGAGTGTAGGAGGGAATCAGGGATGAAGACGGGAGAAGGAGGTTGAAGGGCAAATAAGCCTTCGGGAGCCAGATGTGCCCAGAGAGGGATAACAAGCCTATTCTTTTCTCACAATAAATAGAGGAATCTCTCCCTGCTGTATACAAACACACTCTCTGTTCAGATGTCACCTTGCCGAGAGCAAGGTAAACCTGGGTCTCATGAATTAGCAATTTGGCAGGACGTGGAATAGCACTATGACAGAGTTGTGTTCACTCAACATTTCCTTAACGTGGATAAGAGCTCTTATTTCTGTAATCTAGGAGAAATGTATTCCAGAGTGTATTTCTTGACCTGAAATAGGGACAAGCTGTTTGGTCATCGGATACCAAATGCTTTGTCGGTGCATTGTTTGGTAAGTGCAACACTGCATCTCCAATGACGCAGTGTTGGAAACACAGCATGTACAATTAATAACCATCATTATATAAACATAAGTATCGTCTATAAGCGCTATTGTTATCCCAGTCTTTAAATGTGTTATTTATATTACATTGTATTACTGGAATAGTAACTTAGAAATGGTGGGGCAGGAAATATAATCGGTGTTTGAGGTTCATTTCGACGAGCAACATGCAAATGCCAGTGGGGTCAAAGGTCAACATTGGCTTCAGTTGGTCATCAAGATAAGTTAATTAACGTTTGAAGACTAAGCAAAGCCACCGCACATCCTATGGGATTAAAATCCATTCCTAACAGTATACCCCATTACCAACCAGAGGATGTCCTGCACTTTCATATAAAAATGAACAATTCATTATCAGGGAATTCTACAACCATTTTAATGATTAGTAAGGGAGAGGTAGAGGGTCTGTTTGATTCTCAGCCCATGTCTTATCATGAAGTAGCTTCTTCTGTAAGTTGGAAAAAGAGTCCAAACTATCCCTATTAACGTAGCAAGTACCTGCACACCCATGATTCACGTATATTAACATGCGAGCAATGGAAACCACACTTCAATGGAAGAATACACCAGCAGATTCTTATTGACAACAGAGGCCACCAATACACAATAAACAATGCAATGGGAAGTAATTGCATTACATCCAAAGACCACTTTCTTGTTCTTTCTTATAATGATTACAGAGACGGGAGGGTTAAAAAGCAGCCTTTCACTGCTATTATCAGCAAGTGGCTTTTACAGTAATGATGGATTAACCCTCACTAGCGTGAGTGTGAAGGGTTGCCATTTCATATCCTGATAAGACGGCATGTCAACTCCCACCGTCCTTTGAGTTTCCTAGTGACGTTCTACACTACATCTATTGGAGCGCTTCACGCCCACACACCCCTTAAACCAGAAGGTACGGTACAAGAATAAAGGATTGACTTGTGCAGACACGAAGACACACTTCCACAAATCAGTCACACAGCACTTAACCACGGACTTTCTAATATTATATTGCAGTTCTCAATGTGCCTTCAGCGTTGGGGGGAGGAACACATTGTGGGCCTTCAGTGTAAATGCAGTGCATTGATTCTGCCCACAATGTGAATGTGGTGCACGCGCTGGCAGATTGAAGGGCTACGCTTTTAATTGTATGATCTAACCTCAGCAGGATGAACAATCATTTTCCTCTGATGGCAGGCTGGGTCGACTACTGTAGGGACACACATATAGGAGCCAGAGCTCGCTACCAATCTCCAAGGAATTCATGCCTTGTTGTTGCTATCTAGACTCACACACGTTGTTCACATAAACAACATTAATTATTTACATTAAATACCCTTTTTTTCACAAATGTATTTATTTGTATTCACAACATTCTTCAGAATCGGTCAATTGGTTCAGTATCTCAAATGAAATCTGTAAACAGAAAAATAATACATTAAACCAGAATAAAAGCAATTAGTAGAAAACAGCAATCAGTGGCAATCAGTGTGGTCGCAAGCAGCCACAACACACATCCCCCCAAAACCTGTGAGACTTGAACCTGTATTCAAACAGGTTTGCAATGTCGAGGAGGGCAAGGACAAAAACCCATTTGTCTCTGTTGGGACTCAACGACCCAAATCCAACCCTACACTCTCTCTTTTACTTAGTAAGTCTGCAGCATAATAAGATGAGGAAATGACCAGAAGAAGATTCTTGTTAGTAGTTGGGTCACATAGCAACAGGCTCCGGACCGGATGTGCCTTTCCTCTGTTCAAAAATGCAGAACCTTGTGTTCAGTTGGCACTACAGTAGTCAGACTGGTTGTTTAAGAGAAAATGCCTGTGCTGCAGTGCAGCCAATTTCTCGGGGAAGTAAAAAAAAAACATCGGGCCCTTGACAAGAGGAGAAAGAAAAAACAAACATCTCCTAGCTGCCAGTTTCAGCTGACTCATCCACGTTAAATGAAGACGTTCTAGCATAGCAGTTATTCTAGTGCTCATCTTGTGGCCCGCACTGCTGCCTTTCAGGCGAGTCAGCATCTCCACAGAGCTGACCATGTAAAAGCCAGCCAATAACTGACAGTCCTATGAACTCCCCAAGTGACTGCCTTACCGCCACTAGCACCGCTGCTCGAGGTGATAACGCCCAGCGTGGCTTCCCATTGGTCATACACTCTTACACATGCGTTCAACGGGTGACTGCACTCATGTAAACTGTAAGAATCAATCGTCGAGTGTGGAGGTCGAGGAGGATGAAAGTGCTCCTCAAGGGGGTTTGTAGTTTTGTAGTTTCAGCTGTGCTTTCAGTCCAGATGGTAACCATGACGATCTCCTTGACCAGCCACCACAATGTTGATTGTTAAGTGTGCCACTATAGTGTATTAAGTAGGGCAACCAAGTGTAATACAAAGTAGTGCGTTTGCCTTTTTGTGAATTCTGATGACAATGTGTCTATGCTGTCCGGTGATTCCATCAGTCGCGGCATATAGAAATGTAAGACTTGTTTATGCAAGTCATTCATCGCCCTGCATATTATTATTTTTCCCCCCCCCGAATATTTCTTTACATTGAAATGCATGCCTAGTGTTTGATGATCTGGAACAGCGGACAATACCTCGACCTTGCAGTACCAAAGCAGCACAAGGTTGACTGCAGTAGCCCTGTGAAGAAAATATAAAAAGCAATCTATACTATAACACATTCTTCAAAATTAAAAAATAATAAATAAATAAATAAACAGAGGACAAAATTGACATTTTAAATGCAATGGAGGACATGTGAGAACGTAGGGTAAAAACCCATCCACGTATCGGATTATGTGTGACAGACACATTGTGCCAGATAAGTCAGATCCTCTGTGATAAATCCCAGCTCCATTGGTTTATTGGTTTATTGATCCATTGCTAAAGTCACCTTGAACATAAGGCCCCTATCAGCGATTATCTACTTCCCCGGTCTGAATAAAATTCACACCAGTAACACGACCAAACTCATTGAAATCTTAAACACCTTGCAATCCGAGAGACGTCATACATTTTCAAAGAAGAGGGTTAGGGTTTTCTGTTTAGATTTCTTCAGTATTTAGTATTTAGTCGTTTTATCCTAAGAAACGTTAAGTGAATTCAGATCCATGTCATTAATGGGCAAGTAGGGGTAAGACATCTTTCTCAAGGAGGCCTAGGGGTTCAAACCCAGAACCCTTTGTCTGGGAGGCCATCACCCCAACCACTACACTATCCTGCCTCCCTAATGTAATATACATATATATACAGATTTAAATGCTACTATCACAACTGAGCCAAAATCACTGGGGATGAAACAGTACAATACTCATCCGAAAAGTCAATTTAAGGATGAATAATAATAATAGTGCTGATGGTGAACTACTTCATCAGTGCAAGCAAGTGAAAGAGCTTCCTTAAATCCAGCCATGCTGCCTCCGCTCTCTCATCACCCCCCCCCCCCCCCCCCCCCACCACCACCACCACCACCCTCCCCACTCACCCAGCCTCTATTGTATGGTCACTTTGCATGCTGCAATGGTTTACTCTGCCAATACTGCTAAACTTCTGTGTTAGGGCCATGGAGGGATAATGTTCTTAACACATGGGCACCATAAGGGAAATGTTTTCAATAGGCCTACATCATTTTTTTCTATTGTGCACAACAGTCATTTTGTTTTTCATGATGTGTGAAAAAGTCAACTTAAAGTAAAATAAAGCTTAGTGTAACAGACACAAAGAGTATAGACACAAAGGGAAAGAAGGCAGGAGAGAATCAAGTGCATGTGAGAAAGACAGAAAGAGAGAGAGAGGATGAAAGTGAGTTATAGAGAAAGTGGCGGAGAATAGAAACCATAATTTCAGACTGAAGTGAGACTAAAATGATTGCCCCTCCCTCCAGCCATGCACTACAGACGGAGAGTGGGAACAATAAGCTGGGAGAGCTTGTGTTTCTGCCACCGAAATAGATGGCGGTTAAGGATTTGTCTCTAAATGTGTCCTTAGTGAGGGGAGTGGAAGGGTGTGGATTTCATAACAGAGCGGTTTCAAAATCCATCTCATATACTCTTCTCTCCTCCTTTCCTCCTCTCTCCTCTCCTCTCATTTAATTTGTTTCTCTTCTCTTTCCACGTCTCCAATCTCATCTCCTATTCAATCCCCTTTCCTCCATGTCTCCTAACCTACATTCCTCCTCCGCCTCTCCTCTCCTGTCCTCCAATTTCCCCACTTCTGCTCTCCCCTTGAATCACGACATAGTGACTTAAAACACCATTCTCTTGTCACAATACCCCCCCCCCCCTTTCTGGATTGGTGAGAAAAAAAGAAATAAAAAGAGCTGGATTGATCGGGCAACACCGTGTCATGACTGAAAGGTCCGACCTCATTGACAGCTGCCTGCAGGTTTTAGTGAAAGCAGCTACTCAGAGTAAAGGCAATGTGCTGGGAGAGGGAATGCCCCAGGGAGAGCAACAAACACCATTAGGAAGTCTGAGATCCTGTTTGCTCAGGAAGCATTCTCCGTCTCTACAGGCGTTGTCAACGGAAGATGGGAAGGAAAGGAGAGGAGTGGGGAGGGGAGGTGGTGATGATGGTTGTGGTGGTGGTGGTGGTGGTGGTGGTGGTGGCTGGGGGGGGGGGGTGCAACTGTAGATGAATACAGTCAATTTCCATGTGTTAGTCATAGTGTTTCTGGCAATTTTATTGGGACATTTCAGCCTGACCCCATGAGCACAAAGACACTTCCTGTCTCTGCTTAAAAACCAGAAGGAGAGGCTGTGCGTCCCCAGAGGGATTAGAGTAAAAACCCGTGAAATATTGACTATATAAGGAGCTTATGGACCCTGGCGCTAGGACTCAGACCCTGCTGGGTTACTCATGTCAATCACCCTCACTTATCGTGACACCACTACAGCTGAAGAAAGACATTGAACCAGAGAGAACAATAGAGAGAGTGAGAGAGAGAGAGACCGGGACATCCCAATACATTCACACACTGATTTCACTTCCTTTCCTGTTGTTACTCCTTTCCTGCGCTCTCTGGAAACTGATGTGCGTTAGCAGTTACCTGGTTAAAGCAACCTTAGCAATGGTGCAATAGACGTTGTCATGACAACACAAACATGACTATACCCCTATCTGCATGATGGAGAGTATAATCAGCAACCACCCAGGTTATATGATTCGATAAAGCACAGAACCCCTTCTTTCTGTGATTATGCATGTTCAAATAAAAAACAAATAAAAACAACAAATAAAAACATAATAATTCAAATTACGGTACACATGTATGCATGTTCCTCATGTTAATTGTATATTGACGAAAGAGTAGTAGATAGGATAACCATCAGTTTTTCTATTGATTACACACACACACACAAAGCAAAGCAAAATGTTCCCCTCATATTACCCTCACTACCACCCCCCCCCCCAGTTATATATATATATATATATATATATATATATATATATATATATATATATATATATATATATATATATTTTTTTTTTTTTTTTTTTTTTTAATATTCTTCAATTTACTGTAATCAGGGGGTGGTAAGTCATCATTAAGTCATCTTACCTAGCCCTCTCTGCTTGTGTGCAGCGCCCTCTATTGGTTATTGTGCCGCAATGCAGACCATATAAGCGACCAGCGGTGATGGGAAAAACAATTGCAAACCTCGAGGTGGCCACTAGGTGGTGGTCACGCACAACGAACACTATGTCCTACTGGACTTCACTTTCCCTCTTCCAAGCAATAGGCCTGCAAACTCAGTGACAGCACTCAATGTAGGTAGGCCTTTTAATGCAGTGTCTGGTCAAAATGTTTGTTTCTATTTGACTTAAAGAAAATATAAATGTAAAAATATACATATTTTCCTCTGTTGTCTATTTGGATGGAGTCATCCATCAAGCCTGGAAGCTTATATATATATATATATATATATATATATATATATATATATATATATATATATATATATATATATATATATATATATATATATATATATATATAGTATGATATACAGTATCTTAAAAATGTCCCGCCCGTCAAAGCCATGTCCACAATCACGTCACACACACACACACACACACACACAAGGCAAAACATGTCCCTCATATGTGGTGGTGATGTTTGAATATCAGGAGAGGAAAAACAGGTCAGGCAGGCACCAGGCCAAACAAGACATACTAGTTCATACAGCTCATACTGATGGGAGGAAGGGACAATTACCCAACACACACACACATAATGAAGAATAACACAAGTTCATATAATAAACGAATAACAAACATAGACATGAGCTGTGAATAATACTTTTATACATAAATCCTCTAATACGTAGTCTGAAAACGCATTATTTTCGTGCCACTTCCCCTAAATTTCCCCCCACACCCATCCACCGAAACGCATGTACGAGACGCGCAACACGCAACACACACACACACAGGGACCGCGAGCCACGCTGTGATTGGCCGCCGGGACCCGCCAATCAAAAGCCTCCAACACGTTTCACTTTCGATTGGACAAAAACACCCCACCGGGGGCGGGGTCACTTTTTTTAGGAGCTGCGAGGAGGATCAGCGGCGGTGGCGGCGGCGCACGAGCCTAGCGGAAGCCCGCAGCAACGGCAGCAACAACGGCGGTTGGTCGTCGCAGCAGCAGTCATTCAGTCAGTCATTCAGTCAGTTAGCCAGTCAGTCAGTTAGCCAGGAGAGAGAGAGAGGGAGAGAGAGAGAGAGAGTAGGGGGGAAACAGGTCCGAAACAGGAAAAAAAAGCGACCATGGCGACTCACACGACGTCCGCCTGCACCGGGTCCACTTTACTGCAGCCGATCAGCGACATTATCAACCTCCCCCTGGACCAGGTAGGTTTTCTTCCCCCCCCCCCCCCCCCTATTTGGGAGGATTGTGTTGGCTTTCCTCCCCCCTTCACCCCCCCCTCCCCCATATGTTGTTATGTTATTTTATTGTTTTATATTTGTTTTATTCGTTCACCATTTCCCCCCCCCCCCACCCATCCATCATGGCAGACATTTCTGTCCGTTAGAGGACACGCGCGAGAGAGAGAAAACACGCGGTCCGCGGCCGCCGCCGTCCTCCTCCCGCTTTTCTTCATGAAGTGAAGTGCGCATAGCTTCATCTGTTTGGCATCCTACCTCCCCTCTCTCCCCCCCCCCTTCTCCCCCCCCTCTCACCCTCTCTCTCTGCTTGTGTATAGTGGGTCTGCGTGGACCCACTTGGGCTCGTTTACATCACAGGCGGAACGTGGGCAACACACAACAACGCATCCTAGGCTTTTTATTTTATTATATTTTTTATATTTTTATTTTATTTTATTTTTTCTCCCCCCCCCCCCCCCACAGCCGCAGTGGCCCACATTAAAATAACTTTTTTTTTTGCCACAGAGAAAACAATTTTTTGGATGAAGTTGAACGCCCTCTCGGAAATGAATAAACCAAAACTGTAGGCCTTTTTATTTTATTTTATATATCTATATCTATAGATAAATAAATATATATGGGATGATGACTCATTTGAATCGTTTTAATCCAAGCGAGTGAGGCTGCGGGACCTACAGGGGGGAGGTGGGGGACCGGGACTGGGACTGGGACCGGGACCGGGACCGAGTCCCCGCTCCTGCAGAGCTTGCTGCCGTCCATCCCCGTGTTGTCTGGACTTATTAACGGGAGGGGAGGAACCGCAACTTATCCTCCTCTTCCCCCCCTTCCCGCCCTCCTCCCCTCCTCCGCCGCCGCGCGGGTGACGTAGCCGCGCGGGGAGTTGTGTAACCACAAGGTGTGGTTGGCTTGACGTGATGCGTGGTGGTGGTGGTAGGCGTTGGTTTTAGGTCATCAGATTTGTATTTTTTAATGGTGGTTTGTGTTTTTTTTGTTGTTGTTCCGCAATCTGGCGGACATCCTCCTCCGTGGTTCCCCTTTCGCCGGGACGACTCTTGACTCAATTTCACGTCGTGGGGAGTGCAGTGTCACACACACACACACACACACACACACACACACACACACACACACACACACACACACACACACACACACACACACGAGCAGCAAACACACACACGCGAGCAGCACACACAAATCACAGGGTCTTGTGAAGATGGTGATTTATTTTTTTTGGCGTCCGCCCGCCGCCTGAGGAGAAATATGCAAAAAAACGACATTATGTCAACGTCCTCTATGTGATGCGGTGATGTAATCCACACCAGCTGACTATTGGGTTTCACCGTTCAGTGAGGCTGAGCTGTGGGAAACCTCAAAGACACAGATTCCCTTTCCACGGTCAACACGAATCGACAAGCACAACGCAAAGACGGAAACTGACTCACGTATTGCACGTATTCATCCCCCCCCACCACCCCCCACCCCACCCCCGCCCCTTCATACGTTGATGAACAGGTCCCATATCCTTCCCTTCCCTCTTCACCCTTGACTCTCCTTCCCGCCCGCGGGGCCTTCCCGTTCTTACGAGCGGCTTATCACTGCTGCCGGCTCCTCCAACAGCACACTGATGGTAAATGAGTTATGACTCACCCCCTTGTAACAGTCCTCTATGGAAGGAAGGAAGCACGCACGGCGGCACACACACACACGCACACACACCCAAAGTCCACTGCACACTTACTGTACATGATACCGTGTGGATGGGTGGGCCCAACAGGCGGGGCGATAATAACCGAGGGAGAATGAATGAGATCTATAGGGAGTCGGTAGTAGTTCACCTGAGGGATCCCAGGGCAGGCGGCGTAGGCTCGTCTCTCTCCAGACGCCTCGCCCGTCGTCGCCGTAGTTTGTGGTTAACTCTGGCGGGGGGGAGAAGCGAGGTTAATCGTCACTTCTGGTTACTCTTTAGTCTGTTGGCACATAGCAGCTATACCTTCCCGCCCCCCCCCCCCAGCCATTCTGTGGTCACGATCTGTCGTGTGTGTGCATGCTTTGTGCATGCTTTGTGCATGCTTTGTGCATACATACACAAAGTAGCACAAAATCTCTAAATGAATGGAAAAACTCAAAAGATGTAATGATGACGTTTAACGTTTTTTCCATTGAACTTCTAAACATAGGGAACCAGTCTGCACACTGTTTTTCACTAATCTATTGACTTTAACACATCGATGATGATGCTTGGTTTCCTCGTCTCTCTCTCTCTGTCTATGTCTCCGTCTGTCTCTCTCTTTCTCTGTCTGTCTGACTCTCTCACTCACCTTGGAGAAATGTATTCTTCAATGCAAATTTGAAAAGTTGGATTAAAATGTCCATAGTGATTATTTCTATCGTTATTATAATGAGCTACATCCTTTTAGGCTGCTGTCTCCTGCTCTCACACGGCCACCCCTACATTCTCTCCCGGACTTGATCTCCACATTTTAAAAACATGTTAGTCGTGTTCATCACGCTTCTCCACTGGCCTGCTGTGTGTGTGTGTGTGTGTGGGGGGGAAATCTGAGCTCACACCGTCCTCTATCTGTCTCTCTCTCTCTCTCTCTGTCTCTCTGTCCCCAAGAGACGCGCGGTCGGACGCCATTCACCCTTGGGAACATTTCTTGCATTGTGTGCATTGCAGCCTCCTCCTGTCCCCCTGTATACAATAGACATACAGTCTCTTTCTCTGTCTCCTGACTAGCCCAGCTAGTGTGGTGTGTTTTAGAAGGAGTTGGCTCAGGGTTGGGGCTGTGGTTGGTCTCTGGGGGGGGGGACTGGCACTCTTTCATGTCAACACTGTTGGTATTTACATCATTAAATAAATGGCAGGGTCATCAAGTTATTTTTATCCTATGAAAGTCTGTAATTATGTCTTATCTGTCTTCTTGATTTGTGAGTGCAGTTTAGCAAGCATAGCCTGGTGATGGTGTGCCATTCGCAGAGTGCTTATAGAAAAAGCATATCTGAGTGTGTTTTGTTCGACCGTAGGCTGTGAAAACAACCATTGTGTTATTGCATGATAACTAACTATGACAACGTGTGAGGGGCCCCTGCTAATTGAAACTTAAAGAATAGTTGGTGGAAACCAAATAGTCTTCATGTTTGCTAGAACCCAACCAAAGCAGGGTTTTTGTTATATATCAGTTTTGCTGTTTTTATCTTCACCAGATGCACTTTCTAACCTTTTGATGTGTTTGACAATGTCCCCAAGAAGTGGTCGCTGTAATCTTGGCTTGTGTAAGCAGAGCTTTTGTTCCAATCTTCAAAGAACACACACACACACACACACACACACACACACACACACACACACACACACACACACACACACACACACACACACACACACACACACACACACACACACTATTTAGATGACTCTGCATCGCATCCTTTGGTCACAAAATATGCACTGTCCAGCTGAACAATCACTCCACTGTGTGTGACATATTGGATCGCAATTTTCCTCCACGTCTTTTATCATGACAACAACCCCACTTTTGTTCTTTGGACAGCCCCCTCTCCCCTGCAGCCCTATTGTGCTACAGTCATCTTGGACCTTCTGTACATTGTCAGTGGGCCTATTGCGCCTACTCCCTGCCTCCACCAAAATTGTATCCAGCACATCCATCCATATCACTTCGTCAGTAACAGTTCAAATGTGTGATAGCCTGTCTCAGCGTTTGCTATGCACATGTTTTTGATACAAATTGTGCAATGGTGGTTTCAATTGTTGGCTCGCGATAGGCAGGGAGCGGAGGGTGTCCCAGTGAGGGTTCTGTCATTGAGGCCCTATAATTGTTATTCACTTCATGTTATGGAAAGATTTCATCAAATGCGACTTGCAGGGAAAGTGGAACTGATTCTCAGCTAGAATTAGGGTATTGAAAAACCCTGAAACCGTTTTGCT
Source organism: Merluccius polli (assembly GCA_030340625.1). Taxonomy (NCBI): domain Eukaryota; kingdom Metazoa; phylum Chordata; class Actinopteri; order Gadiformes; family Merlucciidae; genus Merluccius; species Merluccius polli. The sequence continues at coordinate 71,045 of JAOPHQ010005476.1, read as the reverse complement.
GTGATCGCTACCTTTCCTGGTGCGCCATGGAGGATGTGATAATGATCTTGGTCTTCAAGCCAGCTATCATGAAGGGGCAGGAAGTGGAACAGGTCGCTCACTTTAAATATCTAGGAACAAATCATTGACAATAAACGTGCCTTTCAGCACAATGCAGACAAGCAGGGCGACGGCTCTCTCCTCTGAGGAGCTTCAATGCCAGCAAACACACCCTGACCATGGTCTACAGGTCACTCAATGAGAGGGTTCTCACCTTTAACATCGTCTCCTGGTGATCAACCAGGCCAGCAAGATCACCGGGGGCAAACAATTGCCACTCCAGAACCTATATACAATATTGGTCCATAACCAAAAAGGTTTATAGGTCATTATAGGCCAAGGTCTATAATGACCCCACCCACCCCCTTCACTAATCATTCAATCTGTTGCCATCTGGCAGGAGACTCTAGCCCCCCCCCCCCATAGCCTATGAGCACTGCTGCTGCTGAAAATGTATTTGATGTATTTTAGTTGCTCTCTTCACTTCTATACTGTGTACTGTATAGAATATAGTCTGTTGAACTTGCTGAACTGAGCACTGTCCGTTTTGTACTGAGTTCTGTCTGTTTCATACTGTGTTGCCAGGTTGCCGAGAACAAATTTCCATTTTATGTCAATTTAATGGACAGTAAAGTTTTCTCGTCTTCAGTTCTTATCTCATCTGACGTGTACATTCGGCTGGGTCCTGGGCGTCATTGTTGGTTTCTCCGCTCTGAGTTTGAGTCCCTGGAGCTCCAGGCCGGGGGCTGTTGGTCCTAGCGCCTCTGGGCCCTCCGCAGAGCCCTCCGTTCCCCCCGCGCTCTGTTTAATTGGCAGGTCTCTGGGGAGTCTTCTGCCACGCAATTGATTCCTCTTCCCCGTGCCTTTCCACTAATGAAGTGTTGCTGGCGGTCGCCTGCGTTATGGTGCGAAGTCAACACAGGGGCACGTGTGATCTCTCCCGGGAAGTCGCAGGACGACTTGAGGCCCGCCCCACGCTGACTTTGTGGATCGTGTGGTGAAAGGATGTAAGACGAGGTAACAGGCGTGTGTGTGTGTGTGTGCGTGCGTGACAAGCGGGCTTAATTGCCATAAAATGAATTCAGGAGGAAGAGTAAATAATGATGGAGCTCAAAGGTCGACCCGTTCGCTGTTTGCTCAAAGCAAATGGTGTCCTTTCTCTATTTACATTGTGTACATGGTTGGATGCAGTGTGTTGATCTACAGCAGACTCGTAGTGTAATAAGGAACTTGTTAACCTTTACGTCCTGGAGTCATAATGACCTTCTACTTTCACCATCTTCTTTCACCTTGTGAAAAGAAGATGGTGCTCATTTACATTTACCTTAGCTAATCTGGGATCAAAAGTCCAAAACACACCACCGCCGAACAACGCGCCTCAAAACAGCCGTCCCTATTTTTTTTCTATGTACACCCCCACACCGGCGGCGGCAGGCGCGCATCGACGCGCCGCCCCGCTACACTTCACGCCACTGTCCTATTTCACAGCGTCGCCGCGCGTCAAGTGCCGCCGAAAAGGCGCTTTTTTCTTTTCTTTTTTTTTCTTCTGCTCCGGAGACGACTATATTCCTGTTGACGCGCCGCAGCGCAACGCTTCCTATGTGTGCTAGGGGCGGCACTTGACGCGCGTCATAGACGCGCCGCGGCGCTGCGGCGGCAGTGTTTTGCACTTGACAGTCCTACTATGTTGTAGCAGAACTGCCTTGTTTCCTGTTTTGTTACGGGGATATTCTACCGATGAAAACGCATTTGCGCGAGTGGAGGAAGCTTTCAGAAAAGGGGATTTTAAGTGTATTTCTATTTCTACAGTGGTCAGTCTACACGGTGTTGATTTGACACTTTACAGTTTACTGGACAAGCTTGTTCTCCAATTACACGCTTACAGATCCCTGCCTCCAGCAACTTAATTGGTCGCTTGTTCAGCCAAATTTGAGCCTGTCTGCAATCAGATTGGTAGTCTCGGTAGTACCTTAAACCTAACCCTTTATAGTGGTCAATTGAACATGCTGCCATCTTTCTATGGGAGCATATGATATACAGCTTGGTATAAATGACAGCATTCAGGTTTTTAGCATTTTCAATTCACTACACAAAGACATTTTTGATAATCATGTATTGCTGTGGTTCTCTTATTCATTCGCCAACAGCCTCAGGTTACAGCGCTCACGGACCATAGTGCATTAACCAAACATAATTATGGACAGAGCCTTTCTGTTTCTATTGGGGATTAACAAGGGAGTCTAGTTTTGAAGCATGTTTTGGCTATGACGGAGCAATGGTCTGTGGCCTAGAATTTACTTCATCTGTAATTCTGAGTAGTACTGTTCATACTGTTTATATTGCTCTCCTATATATTGCTCACACTGTATATACGTATTTTTGCACATACTGTACGTATTTATTTATTGCACTTGCTGCTCTTTGCACTTCTGATTAGACACTAAACTGCATTTCGTTGCCCTGTATTTATACATGTGTAATGACAATAAAGTTGAATCTAATCTAATCTAATTCACTTGAATGAATTTGGCAGGGTTCAAGGTGATGCATTCAATATAAAAGCATGTACATACATACATTGATATTTATAGTTACTGTGAGCTTCTATTGATACGAAAGGATATTAGGCTAATGCTAAAGCAGTCCGAGAAGCAGACTCAATCGTATTTCACTGACAGATTGGCATGAAAGAACTGCGTGCTGCCATTAGAAAACAACAGACTTCACACCAGAGGCAGCCTTTATGTTGCAGAGAGAGAGAGAGAGAGAGAGAGAGAGAGAGAGAGAGAGGGAGAGGGAAGAGAGAGAGATTACTGCTTTTCTTTTGCACTTCTGGTTAGATGCTAAACTGCATTTCGTTGTCTCTGTACTTGTACTCAATGACAATGACAATAAAATTGAATGTAATTTAATAACCATGACATTTTAAATGCAGTTTTGTTGTGGTTTGAGATTGAGTCCCAATCGTCTTCATCGTATTGGAAACTTTTGTTTTCGGGAGCGCTAGTCTCCATGAAGAAATGTCATCACGTTGCAGACTGTGAGAGACACGTCTTTGAAGTTTTAGTTTTTAAAGCAATATTCATAGGTCTATATATTTTTCAAATATTTCTTGAAAATTAAGTTGAATAACCTATTATTTCCAAAATAAGCAGTTGGAGCAATGTTCAATAAATCTATTTCTCTGCGTCGCTGAAACCGAAAGCCTCAGTGAAGGCATGGATATGGTTTACATTTTCATTTCTCTTTTCAAAATGCCTAATAAAAAGTTGTCCCTCCAAGCTCAACAAGTCAACCCCTGGGGGAGTTGAGACGTTGCCGTTGGTAACATACAGTATCTCTTGCGAGCGGACAAAAAAAACCCCACACAGAATATCCCCTCCCAGCCGTCAAATGTCAGCTACTTAACAGGCTTATGTAACCCTAGCCCTGGCATTCTCAGTGCATTGTAACACTACAGGAAGGGAGGGACCCGGCCTCGCTGCATGTTGCGCTCGAGTCAGGTCCTCAAACCCCTACTACCGCCCCCCCCCCCACCCCCTCACCTCACTCAGTACCATGTGAGGCCGCTGACCTCAAATAAAGCATGGGGAGTTGACAATGGTACCTGCAGAGCTCTGTGCGTGTTCCTCAGGGTTGTCTCCTCCTTAGCGCCAGGTCTTCTGCATTTAAACGGTATCATAGCAACTCATCTTCAGTCCTCTGGCCTGTGTGTGTGTGTGTGTAGGGGGGGGGGGGGTGTACCAAACCAGCAGTGCGGTCAGAGCGTTGTTATGTGGGGGAGCTTGGTTTGGCAAGGGGGTGGGTGGGGGGGCTACACCAGAGGCCATTATGCAGGGACAGTGACAGCAGTGTTAGTATGTTTTGTTTTTTGCATCAGCTTCTGCTTACTTTTAGCTGCAAGGACTAAAGAATACATTACAGTATGCGTTTTATGCTATAAGGGGAGAATATATCGTTAGTAATGCTGTTTTCATCCCCGAGTTAATGTTTGTGGTTCATGGAATCAATGCCGTTTCTATGTCAACAGTGAATAACTTGACAGAAGTGCAGGTGTCGGCTGTGTGTGTAACCATGCGTACTTAAACACTGTCTTTATCTGGCTGCCTGCACCACACTGTTTCCTAGCTGTTCGTTTGACTGCACGAGCTGACTAATATGATATGGGATGTATATGCTGATGTAAATTGGCAAGGCATATTTTTTCTTGTTGCGGTTTTTTGCTGGCAAAAGTTTTCGTTTGGCAAAGCTGCTCTGCTGTAAGCATTTCATTTCTGCTGTGCCTTTTGGTGAGCGCAGCTAGAATTAAATGGGTTTCATCTGAAGAACGATTCAGTTAATAGGTAATTCATCTTTGCTCTTTGTCAGCCATGGTAAAATCAATAGCACATCTATCCAATCATACGATTGATGGCTCATGTCCTCCTATTATTCACCTATTGGACAAATGAGCCAAAAAATACGAATGTATTTAGTTATTCATTTACATGTCAAATCAACATACTTTCTGGTCAGAGCTGAACAAAATGCTGTGCTTCATTGACTTACTAGCTGTTGAGCACTTTGGGACATACAGGATGTAGTGGATCCTAGTGGACCACAATGCATTTATTTATGTATTAATTATTGCATATAATATAATTCATGTGTGTCCATGCAGTACCTCATGGTGGGTAATGGGGTTCTTCACTGAGTCAATGGAGCAGGGTGAGGCAACCAGTTCCCCTGCCAAGAATGTGGTGAGAAAAAGAGAAAAGAATATGTCTCTGTCTGTCTGTCTGTCTGTCTGTCTGTCTGTCTGTCTGTCTGTCTGTCTGTCTGTCTGTCTGTCTGTCTGTCTGTGTCTCTCTCTCTCTCTCTCTCTCTCTCTCTCTCTCTCTCTCTCTCTCTCTCTCTCTCTCTCTCTCTCTCTCTCTCTCTCTCTCTCTCTCTCTCTCTCTCTCTCTCTCTCTCTCTCTCTCTCTCTCTGTGTGTCTGTCTCTGGTCTCTACATAGCAGCTCTGAGAGGAATGCTTGTGTGGGTGATGATGCCTCATCCTAGCTAGCTGCAGCACTATGTAAATGTCAAACAATATGAGATTTTACATACGTGTGTGTGTGTGTGTGTGTGTGTGTGTGCGTGTATGTGTCTTTGCCACAGAAGGGACTACAGCTTTTTGTGTTTTGTGCTTTCAAGGCACTGGCTAACTGACCACAACCGGCTTACTAGAGCGTCATGACAGTTTTATGGAAGGGATGTCAGGGAGTTGGTTGTGTCACGTGTGTGGTTTGGTTGGTTGGTTGGCATTTTTAAACAACATATTATGCATACAAAGCAAATACTTATTCTCACCACTCTACTACACAGTGAGGGCATCCATCTTGGGTTGGATTGAAATGAACTGCTGACTGGGTCCACTAGAATATGCTTTCTGTTGTCTGTCTCTCTCTCTCTCTGTCTCTGTCTCTCTCGGTCTGTCTCTGTCTCTCTGTCTGTCTGTCTCTCTCAAGGAATGATTTAGCATGATACTGAAACAGGAACACTTTGACAAGTAATCAATCAATATAAAGTGGAGATACGTGTCTGTAGTTGTGATTTTGAAAGTAGTTGTTGACTGGGGTAACCTGAACAAACATAAAACTTGTCCTCACTCATTTCTCTCTCCGTCTTTCTTAAATCCCCTCCCCGTGTTCCTCTTTGTTAACCATAGCGCTGTTTACTTTCCAGCGTTATGGCAACACATAGTTGATGCAGCTGAGTACGCCTGGCGTTAGCCACGGCTAGCCTCGTGTATGAGATGTGTGATGTGTTGTATTGTGTCACCAGAGGAACAATGTGACCTCCCTACCCTGAAATCCTCCAAATGTAAAAGATCCGGCCTTAATCTCTCTCTAATCGTGTGACTTGTTTAACCAAAAGCACATCTGTCGCCCCCCCCCCCCCCCCCAGGAGAAAAAAGGTTTATTAAAGTTTTATTTGGCAGGGAGGTGAGCAAATAGCCTGGTGAGATTGTCCCGATCTCGTAAGTTCACATTCTGTTTTCACTCTGGAGATCGGTCTATGCCAAGTTATTTGCTTGTGGCCAGTTGTTCGGGCCAATCAGTGTCCTATGAAGAAGGCAGCTACGGGCGTGGCTTAGGTGTGTGACCATATGCGACCACAGTGAAAAGTGACAACGGCTCCTAAAGAGGTTGGCGTAGACACTGCTATAGCATCAGTCATATTTAAACCGATCTGAATCTGAGAGTATTTCTTCTTTGACAGAAGAGAAAAGAACTGCACCGGAAGCTTCTCGCGACGGAAAATATGTTTTCGCTCTCCTACTACGTCATATGGTTCGTTGCTCTGATCATTAATCTGTTAACTGATGGTTAACGTTGGCCCGTGATAGGCGGTGATAGACAGACGGTTCACCCAGTCCCCTGCCAAGTATTATTTTGAAAGTGCCTGCCCTTTTCCAAACAGTTTCCAAGGTCGACTTCCCAGATGCTTCTGTGTAACAAACCATCTGTCAGGTTAGGGAGGGTGTGGGGGGGATTTAGCAAGGTATCCTCGGCTCTGTCCCAGTGGTGCTGCCAGCCTTGTGGGGCCTAGTTGATTGTGGGGCTATTTATAGCTTGTCTTGCCTTCGGAGCCTGGCTGGGATGTGAGAATCGGCATAGAGAGGGGAGAGCACCACGTCGCAGGCCACTTTCCATTCAAACCATTTATGTGCGTGTGTGTTTGTTTTTTATGTTTTTGTTGTACACATAGGCTTTATATTGTTGAGGCATGGTGCTCCTTCCAATGTTTGTGTCAACTGGGGGGGGGGGGGGGGGGGTCAAATGGTCAAAAGCTAAGCATCAAATATGTAAATATTTGCTGGCCAGAGCTCTCTACACTTGGTATTTCAGACCAGAGGATGCCAGAGGAGGCTTCATCTAGGTCGTGTGTGTGTGTGTGTGTGTGTGTGTGTGTGTGTGTGTGTGTGTGTGTGTGTGTGTGTGTGTGTGTGTGTGTGTGTGTGTGTGTGTGTGTGTGTGTGTGTGTGTGTGTGTGTGTGTGTGTGTGTGTGTGCGCGCAAAGATAAATAGTTTCTTGATTAACACAGCCAAACACCCCATACCCCTGCAGATGTGACTGCTTAGATACTGTGCCTTTCGGCCATTCGGTTAATCTCTGCCCACAGGTAGTCACAGTAGTCACATAGCACAGAGCGTCACTATATTTGTATCGCCTATTAAACAGAATGCATGAAATTAACCAACGTGCATCAACATATTTCCACTCTTCTACTCTTCTCCCATTTGTATCCCTCCCTCTCTCCATCGCATCCCTCTCTCTTTCACTCCATTTCTCACGCCCCCCCTGTTGTTATTTTCCAGGCCCAGCGCTACTCGATGCTTAGCTAGGCTACCGCGCCATCGTGCCTAGATGGGGATAAACATCACAAAAACATGCTGACTCCCGTTTGTGGTATTTGTCTATACACAAATAAACTCAGGGATGGAGGTGTGTGTGTGGTGTGTGTGTGGTGTGTGTGTGTGTGTGTGTGTGTGTGTGTGTGTGTGTGTGTGTGTGTGTGTGTGTGTGTGTGTGTGTGTGTGTGTGTGTGTGTGTGTGTGTGTGTGTGTGTGTGTGTGTGAAGGCGATGCATGCATGCAGGCGGTTTTCCATGATTCATAGTTTAGACATTGTCACCAATATCGATAGATGCTTGTACCGATATTGATTTCAAGGGGCAAAACATTCTGAATAATTCAGATATTCAATAGGTGAAGATGTTTGTGTTGAGATTTTGTGGGGGAAAAAAAGATTGATATTCATATATACAGGGGTTGAAATAAGGCTGTTTTACTCGCCAAATGCGAGTAATTTTTGTATTTGTCGAGTAATTTATGAAGACCACTCGCCACTCTGGCGAGTAATCTAAAAATTCGGCGCGATTGCCGCGGACCCGACCGCGCAGCACCCACCGCCGTCTACAATCGCGCAGCTCCCCCCGCTTCCCCCCCCCCCCCCCCCCCCCCCCCCCCCGGTCAACAATCGCTCACCGTGAATATCCACTATAAGCGAATGATCGCGCGCGATGTGCCGCCTCCATTCACTTTCTATGGGACGCGAGCAATTCGCTGCGCAAAGCACGCTGGGATTGTTTGCGGCGCGGAGCCAGCTGCGGCGCTGCCTGGCTCCGCTTCTGAATTTGCATAAAGTTGGGAGATTTCAACTTTATGCAAATATTCGCGCAGCGAATCCACGCGGTCACCATTCAGCAAACAGGACGTGGGCGTGGGCCGTGACGTTGACCCTTCTGATTCATTACCAGAATGCGGGCGGGAGCTAGTTGATCCACTAGTCAACACGCCCCCAGCGAACGAGTCTTCACGGCGGCGCGATGTCACGCGGATAATTCGCGTATAGCGGATATTCACGGTGACCATGAATATCCACTATCCACTATGAATGTCTCGTCAATCTGTCTCGTTGCACGCGACCCGGCCGGGACCCCCACCTTGGTGGATCTTGGTCTTAAGTGGGGGTGGCCAATGGCCATCTTCACAATAGTAAATAAAATATGCCCAGAATAAACACAACTGTACATCATTAACTTTAAAACTCATCATTGCTAAATCAAGTCTATTATCTTGCTGATATATTAAACATCCAATAATCTACTACGTTTGGTATGTCTAACTTTTCCTTGAATTGGGGGAATGGGGCATTTTGATCCTGACATGTCATTATGCATACATTAAATAAATCTGTTGAACTCAAATTAAATACATATGTTAACATATTCAACCAGACAGACACAATGTTGTATTTGCTATTATTCACACATTTATTAACACCACCTCCCCCAGTTGGTTTGTCGGAGTTGAACTGTAACTTGATCTCTGAATGGTAACTTAACTGCATTCGTGATTCGTTTGAATGTTGTGAACGAGGGAGGAGGCAACTCGGCCCCCCCCCCCCCCCCCCCGTCAACAATCGCGCAGCGCCCCTATTTTTGTCTGGTAAAAAATCTGTTTGTCTAGTAAAAATTGTCATCTACTCGCCAGTTGTCTGGTAAGCCAAAATTTTAGTTTCAACCCCTGCATATATATATTTCATTCAATATATGAATGAAAATGTGTAATAGCAAAAAGTAACTAGTAAGTAACCTATGTCTTTGTGGCATCTGCTCTGCTTGTAACATTTTGCCAACTCTCCAATAAACTGGTGTACAACATCTACCTGTCTGGTGTTGGAGAAGCCCAGCAAAAAGCCACTGTGGTGTCGTCTCTCTTGCTCGACTGTCTCACGCTCACTCTCACACTCAGTCTCACAATCACTCACACCCACCCACATAAACACATGCATGTTGTAGTTAAATTGAACCTGAAGTGATGCAGAACACAGAACAGCTGACGTCGTCGCTCCACGCTGTCGGGTCAAGTACACTCTGCCACGTGACCCTGGGCGCCACCTTGGGTTGGTGAACAACCCTCTCGTGGTCAGGTGGGCAGAGGTGGGCAGGGCTGACGGTTGGACGAGCCGCCAACTCTGCTGTGATGTGCCGTTGGCAAAGTAGAAGAAGAAGATAAAAGATGGCGGGTTTAAGGAATGAAACCAAACCGGTGTGCTCGTTGGTGTGCTCCGATGCTGTTTCGGAACGTCTTCAGAATACGCGTATTTATTTTAGCCGGATCTCTTCCGCGGCCTCAGTATTACGTGGTTGTCGTCACCGACATGTCTCCTGCTCGTGGACAGACAGACCTGTCCACCCAGCTCTGAACATTGTATTCATTGAAACCTTCGGGGACACGGTACAAAGTAAACAAGATGGCAGCGATATGCATGCAAAGACATGTCCCATTGCAATTTAGTGGTCTCTAACCTGCTCGTCGAGGCCACAGATGCTATGCTGGCAGTGATTCAGATGTGCATGCTTTTCCTGAACTCAGACCCGGCGCCAGACACATATTTGCGGAGGGGCCTTGCATTGTTCTGAGGGGGGCACTTTTTTTTTTAGGCCAGAAGTGTAAAGTCCTATTTAATCGGGGGTTTCTACCCCGGGATATTTGCAAAAATGTTAACTGTTAAATATGCAATTCTAACGTAGGCCTACTTTGAGAAGGAAAGAGGCTCAGGCAAGAGCAATCTTCTCATGTCTCATGCCGGGCCGTCCGGTATAAAAACCCCGCGCGCACCGCGTCCCGGTCTAGTGCGTCTGCGGCAACGCGGCTGACGTTAACGGACGGACGACCCGCATCCATCCGAGGACAGCGCACCCCCCCCCCCCAAACTCACCTCAGCTTCTTCTCAATACTCTGCTTTCTGACTTTTTTTAAAACAACATAACCATTTGTCTTCAGTAGTATCTATAATAGTTTTCATATTAAAATGTCCGGTGTCCGGTGGACGGCGGGGCTCCTGGATTGAGGAAACGGCGTATATCCATATTTTTATTTACCGTAAATAAAAATACGGATATACGCCGGATATACGTAAATAATTTACGTATATATTATATAGTTTTTTTATATAGTTTTCACTTCTCACTCTCACAGTCCATTAGCTCTATTAGACAATCGCTGCCAGTAGGCTGTCAACACTCTACACATCATTTCCGTTTTACGTTTCCGTATTTCATGAACCAATCGAACCATTCACAATTATTTTAGTAAAAATCAGATAAAGCACAGTGTGTTTATCAATATTGTTATTAATCATCTATGTTGGACATTTGTACAAATTGTAATCATGGTAGTAGCCTATGCAATGTTTTTTTTTTTGTTTGTTTTTTGGCTCGTCCGTCCAGGGCGGTCCCAACTGACTCCGAGGGCGGGCCAGGCACCCTAAGGCCCCCCCATGACGCCGGGTCTGCCTGAACTACAGGTTTTACTGTTTTACCAGGAAATCGCTTGGAAGTTTGTTAAACACCCCAACACCGCTTGCATTCACCACAGCCTTTATATATCGTTTTATATTTTTGTTGCTTTTCAAAGGGTGAAATGCGGAAGAAAAAAAACAGCCAGACTTGTTTTTTCTTGCCCTGCTCTCACCCTTTCAACAGAAGCCATTTGCTAGCCCCTGACGTTAGCAGATGATTAGCTTGTTGGGTATGAGAGTGAGAGAACGGAACGATACAGAGCCAGAGGATTTCACTGTTTACATGGACGCCGCTAAAAGACAAGGCAGCTTATCCATCGCATACAAATGAATACTGTGTAGACCATGTTTGCAAGTACATCCAGATCTGCAAATATAACACAGGCACACACGCACACGCACACACATCTTTATCTATAATTTAAATTTCACCATTTCAAAAGAGAAACTGAATAGCGCATGTTGCTAATACAATTAAATATTTGATACATTTAAAATGAACATGAGGCTGGAAATGGCTATTACAATATTGAACTATGACCACACATGCAAAAGATGTGCTCTGTTTCACTGTTTAGGGTGTCGACTTGTTTTATTGCTCGAGGTTGAGCATGTGTCACATTTGCAGATATGGAAAGTGAGAGTTGCAGTTGCTACGGAGTATACTTTGAAACGGAAGTGTGTGCAGAGCAGTACCTTAGCTTGTTGTAAAATAATTGTATACAACCTATGGGAAAACATTAATAAGATGAAAAGCTGTGTGTTGATTTTAACAGAGGAGCATGACTATAAGCCTTTGACTTTTTATTTTTTTATACATTTCTCACACACACACACACACACACACACACACACACACACACACACACACACACACATATATACACACACATACACACACATACAAACACATACAAACACACACCTTATCCTCCGCTCCACAAATCCAGAAATGAGCTTCAGGAAGCGAGGCTTATCTCTGACTTCCACTGCATCCACAATGACTTCCTCTGAGCTCCTCCTCCCCCTCCTTCTCTGCCTGTCCATCCGTCCATCTGTCTGCCTGTCTGTCCTTCCTTCCATCCGTTTGTCTCGCTTATTAAAGCCGGTGCCATCACTGCCTGGAAACGAGTGGCTTCTAGCTTAGTGGCCCTGCAGCACGTAATCGCTAACCCTGTATTCTGTAATGGCTGTGTCTTTCTCTCATTGTCTTACGCAAACAGTCACTCAGCAACCATCTGTTTAGTCTACTAGTTGGATAGACATGACTGCTGGTATGATACGACTGGACATGGATACTGGTTGGAGAAAATCTAGCTCTGCAAGAGGTGGATCCGAGGCAGTTCTGTTCCACCGTGCGGCTTCAGATCCCACCAGGAGATTTTCAGCAGTGGAGCGCTGCAAGGAGTCTGGATTCGCGAGATCACGCGATAATTGCAAGCCCACGCAGGAATCACGAGATCACAAGATAATTTGTGGATGTAAAAGGTGGACAACAAATAAGTAACCGGTTACTTTGCCTGTCCGAAGTTGACTTGCAGTTGCTTTGTCTGTCAGAAGTTGACTTGCAGTTGCTTTGTCTGTCAGAAGTTGACGTAATTTTTCCTAGATGTTTGTGCTTCTACCATGATTTAGTAGGCTATGTAGTAAATGTTTCCTTTTTTTGTCTGGTTTAGTTGTGTTTAGTGTTGTTTATTGTTGTTATGTCCTAATGTGTTGCGCTGTAGTCTACAGACAAAGTTAATACAGTTAAAGTCCCGTTATGAACGACATGGATCAAAGATTTGTGGCCATGTTCGATTGGGAGGGTGTTTTTATTTTGACAACTGACTGGATGCTCTATGGCTTTTACTATCTGATTTCCTGCCTGGCTCGATCTGCTCTGTTGGGCTTGACACGTGCTGGACGCGGCTTCCTTCGAAAATAGACCTGGTGCGTATCTGGCGCGACAGCGGCTTCTGAAACGTGCCGCGGCGCGTCTGGTGGAATCACAAGCCACAAGTCAGTTGATGGTAGTATTACTATTGTCAGTGTTTCTTCAATATGAACGGAGACCCTCTGTCTTACATCTTGTATCTTTAGAACAAGAGCAATGACATACAATCTGCAGATTTCAGGAGTCATCTTATTCAATTCATTCGATACGCCGCAGTGTTGTCAAAGTACCAATATGCTATAGAGGGATAGACTAGTACATCACTCTCTGTCGATGGGCTGTATAGTTGGGTCAGGTGTTGATCTACATGGACCTAATATTGACATACATGCCCTAGCTTCTAACAAGCTCTTGAGTTGAGCACACAGGCCTCAAGTACCTTTCTGAAGCAATTAACGTCTGCATAATGGTCATCTTAGCCTAAGTTACACAGATACACAGCGAAGGACAGCGAGAGATTTATGGAGGTGTGACCATGTGTGCACTTCTGTGTGTGTGTGTTGGTGCTTATTTTGTGTGGGGGGCGTGCATGCGCGCTCAATGTAACATAATTCATTTTCCACAAACAGTATTCGTTGTGGAAACATTTGCTGAATTGTAAGGGTCTTTTTTAATTTTTTGATTGTGTTTGCACTTGTCTGCACTTAAAATGTGCAGCTGCACATAAGCACACACCATAATCTCTTACACGGTCTCCTACTTGACCTCATGTTCCCTCGAACAATGCAATGTCTAGTAGCTGACACACCCTTCCAGTAAGAAAATTCCTTTCTTTAGGAAGCACTGGTGCCACTCACACAATGGAAGGAGCTGTACTGCACAGGCCTCAGGCGCTATGTTCACCAGTTTAATTAGTCATTAGTGAACATGATGTTGTTTTTTGATGTCATGTACACATTTTGTACGCATTTGTGTTCTTTGGGGTTTTACACACATTTTACACACATTCGTGTTTGAGGTCACTATACCATGCAATTTTATAATCTTCAAAAAACTTTCTTCAGGGACCTAACTGTACCTAAATGTGACCCACTTACAATCAGCAGATTTTATGGTGCTTTGCACATTTTTCCATCGACATGTCATAGGTATTCTGGAAGTATAAGGAAGGGGGGGGGTTATGTTTTATTTAAAGGGCTACATAAAGTACCTGACACATAAACATTTGAAAATAACAGGAGGGTTAAATACCCTAACAGGCGTACTGTTGCCTGTACTTGCAGCCATAACTGTCGAATCAAGCGACAAATTCCACTTTGAGGTATCATCACATCTCCAGTGAGAAAGACGATAAATAAACAGTGGGCCAAGAAGTTTCAGTGGAGAATTCAAAGCATGTTCCTGCCTTTTTGTTCGTAAAGAGTATGAGTGTGTTTCAGAGTGATAATATAAATAATGGAATAAAGAGACTTAGAATGAGGATAGTCACAGAACAAATCTGTTAGGATTGCTAACAGGCTAGTCAGTCAGTAGCCCCAGCTGTTACTGATCTGCATCTAGCTGGGGTGTGTTTTCCATTAAACATGCAGAGATGTCAGATAGTAGATGCAGTGTTTCCCCTACATGCGTCCAGCAGTGGCGCAGCACCGCCGCTGGATTACTAGCGCCACTGCAGTCAACCATGCTGATTGCACTAGAAATGCCCCAAATGCAAATGAATACCCCAAATGCCATTTGTTTTATTTAAAAACATATATATCACAGGTTATCCCTACTGCTCCCCCCTCAATTGCTACATCCTCATGATTGTCATTGGAGAAATATAAAAAAAATACCGATAGCAAAAGTGTTCTGCTATCTAAGAATAAAAGACACACAATGATACTTCACTACTGGCATTAGCTCATGGATGGCTTTAGACTAAATCTAGGAGCATAAAGAGAAAAAGTAACACAACAAGTGACGGTGCACGCTATCAACATAGTGCACCTCACAAACACCTCAGCACTGCTGCTTGATGCGGTGCTGGAGCAGTTGTTCGTCTGGACAGAGTGATGCGTTGTTGTCATCATCATGACCCATTTACAAACTAAAAAGCTTGTGGCTTGTGCCACCACGCATCACTTTGCATGACATCAAATAACCATATTGGGAACTTTCCAGATGAGCAACGTTTTACCCCCCGCTGTGTGAGGCTTATAAATGTGCCACCACAATATGTAGATTGGATTACAACATGATGTTGGTGAGTCCTTTTTAGGTTCAAGTTATTTTGTCTTCACTAAGAAAAAATAACAGTATGAACCAACTGAACATTGAAAAAGATCACAGTATTGGTCATGTAAAAACAATGTACAGTAGTCAGTACAGTACAGTAGCGATGAATGTCACATGCAGTAGGCCCATGTTGATGATAAGGAAGTATCTCATGTATAATACTGAAACCCTAGTGGAGAAGAATTACTTCCTGTTAACTCACTTGTGTTTAGCGATGTGTAATAATGTGTTACCACCAATACTGTTCTTACTCAACCATTTCCTCCACCACGGGTAGTGAGTACATTCAACCGCTGCGCGTGACTGGGTGATGACGGGTGACACACAAGATGCTTGTAGCAGTTGCCTCCTACTAAACGCCACCTAAGTGGCTTTGCTGGGCCCCTCGAAGCAAACAAGCCACAGGTTGTTGTTGTTGCGAGAATATATCCATTTATTGGAAATGGCAAGATGGTGCAAGCCGAGCAGATGTCACTCTGTCATGACAGTGGCTCTCTCCTGAGTGTGTGTGGTGATAGCTGGTTTAACCTGGGTGCCGTGATTGGATGCATGAACAACACCAGATGCTTACTAACACACAATTGATAGAGGCATAGTGAATTCATTTTTTCTTTCACTGTTTTGTGTTGAGTTGTTTAATACTGACGTTGCCGTTTACTTTTATTTTTTTGCAACGGTCCTCATCCATTTATCGGAGCTAATCTAATTTCCTGACCCAGTCTGTCGCACAATTATTTGCATTTTAGGGAAACTCTTTTTATTGAGGGACACTGCCTGATGCTAGATAGTGATGGGATGCTGTCCAGGATTGGCTTTTCAGTAGTTAATGGATGGAGATACTATTGATGGATATACTTCATGCATGGGGGTGGTTGAGAGTTTATCTTGGTAATCTTTAGCAACTTGCAAAATATGAAAACCAAATCTCACTCTCTCGCTCTCTCACTCTCTCACTCTCTTCATGTCTCTCACCCATGACCTACTTTTGCCTCGTGCAATAAATCAGCTCTAATGGATGTGTCCCACCCACATCTTCCATTGTGTCCCCTTATCACCTTCCGATGCTGATGTCTGATGATGCCGTCCACCAATAACAATGCTCCCCCCCCACTGTATCTGTGCTGCAGGTGAACTTCGTGGTGAGCCAGCTGTTTGCCCTGCTGACAGCCGTGTGGTTTCGTCTCTACCTCCACCCCAGCAAGACCAGTCCCTTCATCCGCCATGTGGTGGCCACCCTGCTGGGCTTCTACCTGGCACTCTTCTGCTTCGGCTGGTGAGTCATGAATACGCACTTTTACCTTGAGGCGAAGGCATAGCATGCCAAGATATTTTTATACGCTATATTATGTGCTGTCATGTATGGTGTGCTGATGTTTTTTTAATATTATTTATGCTCTTTGTGCATAGCAAAGGTTTCAATCATACAGGAATCCCCCCGTCCTAAATGCTTTTAGCCTTGTTTTAGTTACTTTGTCATTTCTCTCACTTTTATCCATTATAAATTATTATTATATCCATATTTTTTTCATTAGTGAGCTGGTAGGGGTGAGGTATCTTGCTCAAGGACAGCACCAAGTTGATTGCGGACTGTGGCAGGGTGTCCCTCACCACACGCCACCTAAGTGGCTTCCTTTGGGGCCCTCCGACACAGGACACGGGTAGATGGTAGTGCAAGATGTTTAATGGAGTTTCAGGCTGGTGGTATTCGCCGAGCTGATGGTACAACTGCCATGACTGTGGCTCCTCCTCGAGTGTGTGTGTTGATGGCTGGTTTATCCTGGGTGCCATGATTGCTCATGCACCACAGGTGTGCAGCCCCACCCAGTCCAATCAGTCTGACTCAGGCCAGGTGAGGCTGTAAACCAGCCATCAACAACACACACTCCACATACACCCTCCACACGGACATTGGGGTTTGAACCAAGAACCTGTTGGCTGGGAATCAAACGCCACTACTCAGACGTCTTACTATGATGTAGTTTGAATGAACTACTGGTTTAGCTGCGGTTAACGCTTTATAAACATTTACCCTCGGTGGAAAACACAAGGATCTATGAATGTGCCTTCATCCTGCCCCTGAAAGCACACACACACACACCCATGCTTGCGCTCAAACCCACACACACTCACACACACACCCTTTCCGTCAAGATAACCCAGATTAATAATTTGAATATGTTTGACTTTAGGCGCGGACCACCTCATTTGCAAGTGCTAAAAAATGGATAAACACACATGAGCAAGAGCAAGGAGTGCCAGCGCCCCCTTGATACACAAGTTTTAGGCTACTGCAAGAAGGCCATGGCCAGTGGGAAACGGTGGGAAGAAAAAGTCAGCCACGCTGCTTCCAGTGTGTTTATTTAGCAAAAACAAATTAACACAACAGCAATGGAAAACATTACAATAGAGAACATTTATAAAATAATGAAATAATAACAAGCCATAATACTATATTTACTGAACAATATTCATAGTATATTTATTTCCATTATCTATATTATTTTTTTGTTATTGTAAATTTGTATTTCAAGAATAAAATCCCACGTACCACCTGCAGTACCTTGCGTACCACAGGTTGAAGAACACTGCACTACGTCACACACCCTATGATAACCCTGCCAATGTAAATGGGATAAGTGGAAAGTAATTGATATCCAATTGAAGAGGTATTGCCCTGTAATGGACAAGCTACCATAGACTCTGCCTCTCACTGCCAGTGTGTGTGTGTGTGTGTGTGTGTGTGTGTGTGTGTGTGTGTGTGTGTGTGTGTGTGTGTGTGTGTGTGTGTGTGTGTGTGTGTGTGTGTGTGTGTGTGTGTGTGTGTGTGAGGAGACCAGCCAAGAGTGAAATATCATCTCCTGCTCACAGATTGATGGGATTTTTTTATTAGATCAGAATAGACGCATTGTCTATAATTTCTGTAACTTGAGCTGTAGGCAGATCATTTATCTGCACTTTGTCTGAAATGTACTATCATTGTATTGTATTATTTACTATGATGACTAGGATCAGACAACCTGATCACTTTCTCTCTCCAAACTTCAGGGACCTTAAGGGAGCCGATAGCCAGATGCTGCATGCTAGTTTATTTTTACATCCCATCCGACACACAGGCTCATATCAATTTATCCCCAGAGAAAACAGTTCTCCTCTGGTCCGATTGTCACGCCGACTGGGACTGTTTCAAGGAAGTCATTTTGAAACTTTCAAGATAAAAGTTCCATCCGTCTGCATGTCTCTCTCTCTCTCTGTCTTTCCAATCTCTTCATCACTCAGACATCACTGCATTCCCTCTTCTCATTGCTGCTCTCCGTCGTGACAACCACTCCACCCCTCACCCTAGCCTGCCCTTGCCCCACAGTCCGCACCCTTAACTCAGATCCTGCTAACACACTGTGGCACTTCTCCCTTCCCTGGAGGACAAATGTCGGCGCATCACAAGCTGTCCCTTATATTTGTAGTATTAAAAGGCCCGTCTGGTGAGGAGTTGGAACTGTATGTTTTGTGGGTTTTTTCTCCTGTACGTTTGTGTGGGTGTCCTCCTGCCTGTTTGCCAGTAGAAGGAAGGAAGGAAGGTGAGTGAGGGGGTGAGGGTGAGAGAGAAAGAGAGAGGGAGCGGGAGAGAGAGAGAGCAGATGTGTATGACAGCATGCCTTGTAGACACAGTGTGATTTGATAAAACAATCCAAGCACTGCACACAGAGCACGCCAGTGGAATATGTGCTCTGACTGGCCGCAGTGAACACGACCTCACCAGGTTACCATAGTTATGACCTCATGGAGCTGAGGGTCTCTTGGTCAATCAAACGACAGTACAACAACTCAAGGCAAACAATGGTAGAGGGCTGTATAATACAGATCTACTATTTATTACTAATTTGGACATTTGGCAAATGCTTTTATTCAAAGCGACTTACAGCGATGTGTCTAGGAGTGTGTCATTATAGTGAGCAGGAGGGTTAGGCGTCTTGCTGTAGACTGTCGACATGGGGGATATTTATTTTGCACCCAGAAACTGAAAAACAGTTAAACAAACTAACCTAACCGCTAGACCACCGAGCCACCCACTTACGTGGTTTTTATTCAAATATCTCTTGTCCGTCTGTCCTTCTCTCCTCCCCCGCAGGTACGCCCTCCACTTCCTGGTGCAGAGCGGTCTGTCCTACAGCATCATGGTCTTTGCCAGCTTGGAACACATGCACAAGTAAGAGCGCCGTGTGTGGAAATGTCATGCAAAGCAGGGGCTCTCCGACGACATCGTCACTAGGTGGGAAGAGTTGTTGGCTCAGGGCGTTTACCAGGCCTGAGAGAGCAAGAGAGACGTGTGATTTATACAGCACATGGACAGCTCAGTATGAGGGGCCGACCCTGGGGTTTTCTGCGCAACATCCAGTGCGTGGAGCAAACCGCCACCGACACCAAGAGTTTAGTGACAGGGCCGAAGATGTTCTCCAGACTGGCTGTCTCCAGTGGTGAACCCAGGGAGCCGTGATGCCATCTCCCTGTCCTTGGAAACACAACACAGCAAGTGTTGTGCTCTGTTTGAGGACAGACGTGACTCTTAGGCGTGACGCCAGCGATTTTTGCCTCTGACGCCCCCGCCCCCTCCCCCCAGACATCCATCTGTGACCGTGGCTCGCTCACACACACACACACACACACACACACACACACACACACACACACACACACACACACACACACAGGCTGTAAATGCTGCTCTATTCATTAGAAGAGCAGGTGTAAACACGGAAAGCAGACCTCAGGGCAAAACACTCCAAAATAGCTCTCCAAATTATTCATAAGAAATGCTACTGGCACCAGAAACTAAGTAAACATACAGATTTGGTGCACCACACAAATATCCTGAAACAACAGTGTTTCTGACCTCTGTGTGTGGCCTTGTATGTGGACTATAGTACTATTAGTACTATTCGTACAATTTATATAACTATTACAGTACTATTTTATATAACAAAACGCTCCTAGCCAAGACCAGACTAGCATAGATCAGTCAATGCTTGCACATTGATTCAAAGGTCATCCCAAACCACTGGGTTCAGGGACTTTCTGGGGACAGATATTCACAAAAGGGGCACGATGACATGACTGTGAGAGTTTGAACTGGCCGACCGCCTGTAAGGTTCAGCGAGAGGTGAGGGAATGGGCTCCAGTGACCTGTTGAGCTTGACATTGCAATTGACCCACGGCATGCAGCGCTGTACTACTAATGTCTGATTAGCTTCCCGGCGGCTTGGCGTTTAACTTGTGGTCTGTGTGAGTGCATATATTACCGTCTTTGAGTTTGTACTGTACAGAGGCCGAGGTGATCCAAGTTTGTTAGCTTCACCAGTACCTATGACCGTTCAACTTGGAACGACGATGTGCATGTGCTGCTCAATAAGGACTTCATGAACTTCAGTGTTGCTTTACTGTAGCCTGTGCTCGGTAACAAAGAGACCACAGGTTACAGTAAAAGTTCCCTACACACTGTAATGCCATTATTGACAGCTAGAGTATCTCATGCATATCAATGCATCGTCCACTCTTCCATTCTTGGCGTTTAAGGATCGGCTTCAGTGCCAACACACACACACACACACACAATGACTCGTTTTTATGTGCTTTATCGGAGACATATCTGAGTTTCCATAGTAACAGTATTGTCATTGCCAGATTTGGTGAGTGCTTTCTTTATGCTAAACTGTACAAACAAATGGGGCTCAAGGTAAACTGGGAACTCTTTGTTCAGTGGCCAGGAAGGGTCATGTTTCATGTCATTCATGCGTGCAGCTGCAAACCTCCCTCTTTCTCACACTTTCTCACTCCTTTTTTTGATGCTGTCACTCCCTGTAGCTCAGTGGGAGTGACAGCAGTGGGAGGAGGACTGGAATGTGAGCATGAAAAGGTTTTCTGGGAGACTATTCTGGAAAGGCTCCCTGTAGTAGCTGTCAGCCCCCCCCCCCCCCCCCCCCCCCCTTACCGGAGAACCATGTTAGTCTGTTATTTACTCTTACAAATCTTTACTCCATTAAAAAGCTAAATACATACTACAATAAATACATAAAAGGGTTTATATTAGATTTTTTGATTATAGTATGTATTATTTTTGTGCGTGTGTATGTATGTATGTATGTATGTATGTGTGTGTGTGTGTGTATGTATATATATATGTGTGTGTATATATATATATATATATATATATATATATATATATATATATATATATATTAGTATGAATGACAGATAATGCATATAATATACATAATATGACATGCATATTGTATTGTTAACTACTTATTGGCTATTGAATACATTTTAATCTAGTCTGCCACACGTGTACACATAGAGGTACAGGCGACATGTTTGAGCCACAGCCGACACTACCGAGATGACTAACTAGTTAATTCTGACTGAACCCGTCCCCCACTTCATCCTCCATTACTCATGAAATGAGCCTCTTCAGCTAAATCACTATAGCGGTAGGTTGCAGGCCACTGCGTGCCTCGGAGGATAAACAGACCACTCGTTCTAAAGCGGTGGGCCGAAGTGAACGGCCTACAAAACCAATCGAATGAGAGAATTGAGGGGAGGCGGGGCTTGTCTCGTTCCTGTATATATTTTCCCTTTAAATGTATATATATATATATTTATTTATTTATTTGCGTTCTCCCCTTGTCCACACAGGTTTCCTTCCTCCCGCCTCCAAACTGTGCACGTTAATTCAAATATATTTGAATATAAACAAAAACAATATCCATAAAACAGGGTCTCTCAGGACGACGGCCCTTGCCTTTAAAATGTGGTCTGTTGACCCACCTTGAGAAGACCAAGTCCCTCTCTCAGAATAGATTAGCTGGACACCAGGAGGGCACCACTAGCTGACACATGTAGTCAGTGTCCCCGGCCTCACCCAGCACTTGAGGCTACCATGCCAGAGATTCCCCCCCCTCCCACGAGACCCACCGATCGTGTCCCATCCTGACCGCTAGAACCAGGCTAAGACCATAGAGGTCATACTAAGACTTATAGCGCCAGACACGCATGCACACACACACAAGAGATGAAACATTGTCGTTGGTTTGAGTGTTGGTTTAAGAAAAGCAATCATTAAGTTCATCTCAACATTTGCTATTTGTTGTTGTTGTTGTTGTTGTTGTCGTAATGATACATAAGTGTACATACATATGCGTGTGTGTGTCAGTGAAATGGGTGGCCCTGTGTACGCTTTTACATGCACTGGATGTGAAATCGGCATGGGCAACACAGGGAGTTTCAGAGTTCGTCATCTAGAGATATAATGAAAAAACCTTCCCATTATAATGTGTCTAGAGAATTGTTCTTTTTACCCATGAGATTGTATTTGTGTGAGAATAATATTAGCTTGGAGACATTCGCTCACTATGGAAACAAACCTCTACTTACTTTTTACTATATGGTGTATGTTAGCTATAAGCTACTGTCTAACTTCCCTGGGGCATCCTGTCATGCATGTTGAACCATCTACAGCTCTCCCACAGCACGGACTCTAACCTAATTTAGCGCCTGGCTCCATGTGAGGCCTCAGCATCCCTGCTTTGAATCGTAGATGACAGTTACCCAAGTGCAAACACACGCGTACACACACACAGGCACACACACAGGCACACACACAGGCACACACACACACACACACACACACACACACACACACACACACACACACACACACACACCACACACACAGTGAAATTTAGTAGACAGTATCTAGATGGTTATCTTGCAAATGGGATGATAACGCTACAGGAAGATGACACACAAACACACACACACAGACGCACACACACACAAAGACACACAATTCTAAATATGAAAGTGAGTAGGACAAACATGAAGGTTTAAGTATGGAGGAGACTATGCACAGCACACTCCACTGAAAGCCCACATTCAGGCGCACAGTGCAGAGCCAACGAGGCGGTAGAGCAGAATTCCTCGCCTGTCGGCGAAATGGCATGCAGCTGTTACCAGATGTTCACTCTGTGCTCGGCGCTCAGCTAAAGCTGCCTCTGGTATCTGAAGCCTCATTGATTAATTTCGGGGGTCACAGAACTTTTTAAGCTGTTGCAGCGCTGCTATTTTGCAATGTTGTTTTTAATCGTTGCCTTGAGTGAGTAACGGTGGCTAGAAATTTGAATATTTAAAAAAACGGCTGCACACTCAAAATAATGAAGCAGATCAACACGATAGCGTGGCTGGACTATTTTGTGTGCTCTGTAAATCCATGGAAAGTCGAATAAATGTGTTTCAGCATGTGAGAATGTAAAATCCCCATTCATTCGGTTTCTTTCGGTCTGTCCCTGAGAGCTATCTGCTGTGTCTTCCAGCCCCCCCCCCCCCCTTTAGTCCAACACAAGCCTCTTATTGTTGTTGGCTGCGTGTTCAGAGAGATGCTAGCAGGCTAGCGGTGAGCACAGAGTTTGGGGCCCAATCAGCAGCCGTTTCGTGCCAGCGGGCCACAGCGCCTCATCGTCTCCCCATCTTCCTCCACTGACAGAAGCATACTATGGGAGTCCTCCTCTGGCCCTCCCCTTCGTCTTGGAGACGCCTGGCTCCTTTCTCTCTGCACAGTTCCTTAGGGGCCACCGCAACCGCCACGCAGCTGCTGATACCAGGGGTCCTTTTGTTCTGCACTAGAAGAAGCCCTGGCCTGTTCTCTGTAGAGATGAGGGGGTGGGGGGGGTGGAGAAGGGGTGGACTGAAGAGACGCACAATTGAACAACGACATCATGTACACACATTGTCTCTGCAGAATTCAGATCCGGGGTTGAGGACTTTACACTCATGCACCGAGTTGCCCCCTCGTTCAATGTTCACAATAGCACCTGATGACACAATAAAAACGATATTCATGCTGTGTTATACATGGTTTATGCTGCAAATCAATTTCTGCATATTGACCGAGCTGTACTAAACTATTTACATTTATGTACGTCATTTCCCCGCTCTTCACTTCACAGGTACTGCTTCATCGTGGCGCTGGGCTACCTGAGCTTCTGTCAGATAACGCGGGTCTATGTCTTCGACTACGGCATGTACTCTGCCGACTTCACAGGGTAAGCAAGGTCCATGTTGTCTCGCGTACTTATAGTTCCCAGTAGCACAGTGACACTACGACAGTACTGGGTGCTGAGTAAATCTTGTGTGGAGAGTATGTATGTTTTACATTTCGTCCACAAGCACATTAACATAGACCAGTATTCCTCGTGGTTATGCTACCGTACCTGGCGGACCACCTGGATAAGACCGAGCACCCAGCCGGGGGTAAGGGGTGCATAGCCAGTTGTTGCCTAGCAACCCCATGCAGCCCCAAACTCCCTCACAGCAACACTGCTTCTGTGCAGTGTGAGAAACCGCGTCCGTCCTGCGCTATTAATAGAGTTGATCATAGCAAAACAAAAAAAAATGTTTTTGTACGGTGAAAGGTTCAACGATTTTGTTTCCAGTCTGTCATCACTTCATAATGAGATAGGATCTGGGTTTGAAATACTTTAATTTTCCTTTTAAGGGGTATAACATGAGCCAGATAATATCCCAGAGAATGTTGAATGTACATGCTATTTGTTTTTTTCCCCTAGGCCCATGATGGTCATAACACAGAAGATCACAAGCCTGGCATTTGAAATTCATGATGGTGAGCCACCTTCACGCTTATTTGAGTACTTCAAGTATATGGGCGAACGTCAGCCAGTGCTCAGCCAGTTTGTTCAGTTGAAAAGACAAGTAAACCAGAAACGTGAACTTTTTGGCAAGGTGACGTGAACCAGCCGTTCAGTCGGGTCCCGTTGTTCCCATTCCATTGTTTTTTTTAACTTTTGCAACTCCTTTCGAAGGGGCTGCACTCCCCACGAGGGGCAGGAGAGGGGTAGGAGGAGGCTGTTGGGACAGGGCCTCATTCTGCTCATCACAATCATCCATTGACGTCCAAAAGTACATCATAAAATATACTAAACGGGGATCAATGAAGCTGGCTCCTGAAGCAGAAGGAAATTAAGCCACTTGCTTAAGATGTACTTTATTAATCCCCAGACAGGAAATTGTGGCTATGGTTGCACACTTTCTTTCCTTAATCACATTCTTTGCTCAGTAAAATATGAGCAAGTGATGTCCTCCTGGTACCAAGCACCCGCATTCAAAGAGAAACCCGACATGTTCAGTAAAGACCATTTATCCCCAGGAAGAAACCCATGACCTTCTCTAAAACGCTCTATTAGGAGTTTTATATGAAATTGTGCGTGCCATTGTTATGCTAAAAATTGCAAGTCTCTATAACACTTGGTTTTCACTAATGAGTGTCTACTGCGTATTATAAAATAGTGACTACTACCAGCCCTGAATTGTAGTTATGGAGATGTTGGTAGATGTGGTAGATGTTATCGAACAGAGTTGTAGCAATAACCTAATGGAGTATGGTGTGGAAAGAGCCTCTTAAAGCTTAAGAGCTCACTCTTCAAGTCTTATCTAAAGGAGAGGCTTTTCTAACACGTGTGCGTGTGCGTGTGTGTGTTTTAGGTACTCGTTGGTGTGCCGATGAGCTGATTTTATAAAAAAACTGTAATTCGGTGTCACTTTGTAAACATCCTGTGCTAATGCATGATTATTATGTGCACAAGTTGGCCACTGCCATGTCTGTCTCTGTCTATGGCTCTCTCTCTCTCTCTGTCTATCTGTCTCTCTGTCTTACTGTCTCTGTCTCTGTGTAGGTTTGGCCAAGAGGGAGGACCAACTTAAGCCCAGTCAGAAATACCTTGCTGTCAGGTATGTGACTCAGGTATGTTTTTTGAACTTCACATCAGCAAACTGTTGTCTTAAAATACAAGAAGAAGAAGGTATAGCCCTAAAACAAAAAGTTAAGAGTCTTCCTATCCACCATTGGTCTTCATATCAATATCATTACTGTGTGTTGGGACAGTCATACCAAATGCTTATCCACCTGCTGAATTATTCTGGTAACTATGTAACCACCCAGTCACTGCAATCATGTGATCTCGCGTCATGTGACCCACATTGTAGAACGGTTCACATGCCTTTATCCTCTTTTCTAGTCTTTATTGTTCTTTTTCGTCCTTTGTTTTTTGGGCTAGCATTGCAGAAAGGAAAGTATGAAAGAATTGAGACTAAAAATGTACAGAAATAGTTGGTTAAATATTAAACACATATTTAGGATTTGTCTATGTCTAAAATAGAGATGGTTGTGATCCAACGGTGTGCATTTCAATAGCTGCTCTGACTAATGGAGGACAGCCAAAAACAAGTTGGCACAGTTGATCATCGCCTGATAACCCAAATGTAGCAAATGTCACAAAACCACATTCAGCATTATGACCTCAGCTTTAGGCCTGTGAGTTCAGTAGCACAGAGTGCAACAGGAAATGCGGAGAGACCACCCACTCTCCAGATCTCCCCATCAGCTCCAGCCGGCATGATGATCCACAGTATATATACAATACAGTCTCAGTACCGAAAAACCTGAAGCTACAGTTTTAATGCCTGGTTGCGGGGACGATTTCCAACAACATGATAAATGGGAATGTAACAATGTATAACTCAACAGGTCATGTTGAAAACAATGTATCAGCCTTTGTCTATTTTCTCTTTTATTCTTAGGCGGATGCCCAGCTTATTGGAGTACCTGAGCTACAACTGTAACTTCATGAGCATCCTAGCTGGGCCCACCTGCTCCTACAACGAATACATGGCCTTCATCGCAGGCACAGGCTACCACCCCCAACACCAGGAGATGGCCAATGGAAAGGAGAATGGGAAGTACAAGCTGAGCGAGCCCTCCCCCAAGGTACTGTCTACGTTCTACTCTACTGTCTATATGTCTCCACTATATGTCTCTATATAGCTCTACTATATATTTCTACTGTATATCTCTATATATCTCTACTGCATATCTCTGCTCTATAGCAAACGACACGCCATATTGTACATGATGTTCAAATCAATCAACTGTTTGTTTTAGAGTTAATTCTAATGTTAATTCGCTTTTGGAGGCCAGGGTTAAACCCATAAATAAATACACCTGAATAAATACACACGCATGCACACATGTATATACACGCCCACACATGCACACTCAACGGAAATCGGGTTTGAATAATTTTTTTTTATTTTTTTTACCTCATGTCCCTGTGAAGTATCTGTTTGATAAGGGAGTTACGTGATGTGCAAAACTTTTCTAAATGTGTTTTGAAACTAACATGACTCGCTTAGTGAACTTTCTTTCACCCACAAAAGCTCTTTGATAGATCACTACCATTTCCAATTCCTATTTTAAAAATGATTAGCCTGGGGCTTGGAATGAGGTAATGCTTTTTTTTAATTTTGTGCCGTTCATGGGCAGGCCAACATATTAATAACAATAGTAAAGATGTAAAGCTTTGTATAGTTCTTCTTGGGGGACAAAAAGTTATTATAAGTTGTTTTATCCTCAAGCAATGGCTACAGTGGTGTTGCTATGTAATTAGCTTGTATTACAAGTTAACCCTGAGAGAGTAGAGAAGTTGAATGTGGTGAATCCACCTCTGAGTCACTTCCGCCCAATTAAAATCACTGCGGGATTTAAGTGGGGTACCTTTTTTTTTCCCCCGGAGAAACAGAGGAACAAAGATAAAGTAGTCATTGTATTGTAAGTTAGGGGAATTAGATAATATACACGATGAGTCAGCTTTAGGTAGAGCAGACAACATAATAGAGATCTCATCTTAGCAATGTCATAAAACCACAGTATCACCTGTTTCTGATTTCTACTAGTAATAAAAAAAAAATGTGTCTGACTACTGAACAAGTTGACATACTTCTGGGGACATGGAGAATCCTGCTTATTGTACCAGACAGTTGTTTTCTTTCCTGCCTACTCTGACTGACTTTAGTAGTACCATTTGTATAATTAATAATTCATCATTTAAATTGTACTGAAACTCTCCCATCTCTCCTCCTCCTCCTCTCCTCATTTCCCCAAAGAATGACGTCATCTCCAAGCTGTGTACCTGTGCCATCTCCCTGGCCGTGTACCTGGCTCTGTGCAAGGTGATGCCAGTGGAGCGTTCTGTAGACCCCTCCTTCGTCTCCACCACCCCCTTCTACCAACAGGTGCTCTACCTCTACCTGGCCATGCTGGCGCTGAGACCCAAGTACTACTTCGTCTGGACACTAGGTGAGTCTGCTGCTGCAACCACTAACGGCATCCTAAATCATTTCATCATGTAGTATTTAGTGATTAAATAAGTGTCATTTATATACATATATCATTATCCACTAAGTGATATGATGCTATTCTTTTTTAGTTTTCATTATTTATGGATTTTAGGCCATGCTCTACTGTGAGGAAAGATGAATTGTGTTGATGAACAGTAAACTAGATGTGTAATACAGTGCCATCTAGTGGTTATTAGTGGTACACTTCCTCCATACATGAGCCAAATACATGTGAGGTTCAGTGGCTATTCTTCATACATTTCACTGATATTTTTCTTACGTTTACCCAAATAACATTAAATAAATGTTCTTTTTCAGCTGACGCCATCAACAACGCAGCCGGGTTTGGCTTCAACGGTTACAAAAAAGATGGCTCCCCAAGATGGGACCGCATCTCAAATCTAAGGATCATGGATATTGAGGTAGGGGGCCATTTTCTGTCTTTTCTTACATTATAATGTTCATTTTCACCCCCTTGTTCTTAGTCTAATATTATCAACATGCTTATCCTTCAGTTTGCCACCAGTTTCAAGATGTTCATCGACAATTGGAATATCCAGACAGCTCTTTGGCTAAAGAGGTATAGTTTTAACAACTTCAATATCAAATAATGCCTGGTTCATTTGCAATATATGAAAGGGAAATTTATCCTGAAATGCGTTTTTTTCCAAATGCAATTATAGCTCCATATCATGTAGCAAAGACAGAAATTCACAGGTCTTTATTGAATGTATGCAATCACTTCCAAAAGACTATTATTTTAAAGACTATTCTTCCCGCTCAACATATGCTGTCTTTATAATGGGTTTCAAGAAACCATGACTGGAACCTCTTCATTGGTTTCTCTGTTGTGTGACACTCTGTCCCATCCGGTCCCGCCCCCTCCTGTCCCGTCGACAGGGTGTGCTACGAGCGTTGCCCCATCAACCCCACAGCTGCCACCTTCCTGCTGTCGGCCATGTGGCACGGGGTGTACCCTGGCTACTACCTGACCTTCCTCACCGGCATCGCCATGACGATGGCGGCACGTGCAGTGAGTGCCCTGATTTTGTCGTCTCATGTTGTTATTGTTAAAAACACTGACACTTACCCTGCTGGTACAGATATGTACTGTCTCATCTCTGGTAAATACTGTTTCAATGGATACATACTGTTTATAATATATTATATACAAATTGTACACTAATAATATTATAGCATAGGGTTGACAAAGTGGGGTGAGTAAAGATAATGCATGTGTTTTTTATAAATATATAAATTAATAATAATAATAATAATAATAATAATTAGTATTATTAATATATTAATATGTAACTTCTCTTTCTCAATTGTACCACCAACCTTTGAAATCCTTTGTTCATTTCGACTGGGTTAGATTATACAGATACACAACCCGTCTTCCCCTAAAGTCATTCTTAAAGGCATCAAAAGCAACTGATCCCCCAGCAATGCCTACTCATGTATTTTACTGTTTTGATATTTATAATATATAATGTATAATATATTTGCACACCTATTGTATCACATAATAATGATGTATCTTTTCCTTTTTTTCTTCCAGCTCAGGCACAATATAAGACCACACTTCCAGGCCTCTGACTCGTGGAAGCTAGTCTATGATGTCATCACGTGGGCGGGGACTCAGGTTGCCATTAGCTACACGGTGGTGCCATTTGTCCTGCTCGCCGTCGGACCCTCACTCAAATTCTACAGGTACATGGGGAATCCTGGCAACCAATATCGGTACAATATCAGTACAAACAATTGCTCTCATGCCATCGGTTGTACTGTCAAGATCATTGTTGGCTATTTATTATTATTTACTTGTTCATCAAATGCCTTCAGCCAAAGAGTCTTACAGTCATTTCAGATAAATGTCAGTGAGGGTTGCCAAGGGTTTGGCATCTTGCTCAACGATTCCTACAGAGTAGTCTATGGACATTGGGGATTGAACCCAGTACCTTTCGGCTTGGAGTCAAACACTATAGCCATTACACTATCCTGCCCTATACTACACTATCCTGCCTAATGATATATTTAGAGTAGATAGTAATTGGTAAGTGGACTGGATTGATATTGATATATATACCTGTCACCACTCAAAGGGCTTTAAAATGATTGCCTCATTCACCCATTCATACACAGGCGGTGTCAACCGTGCAATGCGAAGCCAGCTCGTCGGGAGCAGTTAGGGCAGTTAGTTGTCTTGCTCAGGGATACCTCGACACTTAGCTAGGAGTAGCCGGGGATCGAACCAGCAACCCTCCGGTTGCCAGACAACCTGCTCTAAAATGAATCGGGCATTGCAAACCCCCTCTCATAGGGACAGAGCAGGAATGAGTACCTTTTCATTACCCCTGTTCTACCTCGGGTCAGGCTCTTAGCGCTGCCGTGACAGCAGCTTAACGACCAGGGGGTGGGGGGGCGGGGGTTATTCAGGGGGATATAAAAGAGGGGCACGGCAGTGAAGTGATGGCCCAACAGCTGTCTGGGACATTTGGAGGAGACGGGTGGCTGTTGAACCAGCCACCGGCTTCTGGAGAGATGACATAAATCAGTCTCATTAAAAAAGGCTTAGGACCAGGAGCTTGCATCTCAATGTGGGCAATAATCCCTTATTTCTCATTTAATTATATTAGTAGTTGATTGAGAGTGATTTGTGGGTCAGATCTGTGTTTGACGGCAATCATTACCAAACTGAGCTAAATTGAATGAAGTTTGACACCAAAAAAATGGTTTATAAATATCTATCTGTTAATAAAAACGTTAATGGTATGGCAAAATCTAAACAGTGCTACTTTTTCCTACTATTTTAAAGTAAATACATGTTAATGCTAGTTGGAACAGTGGCCACAGCTTTCAAAGTACAACTCCTTACTTCAGTCAATGAACTACAACTATGGTTCACTTTTAAGTCAATTAACTTTTAAGTCAATTACCAGTTGTCACATATGGTTCTCATTCCCCAGGTCCTGGTACTACTGCATACACCTGCTGTGTCTGCTGTTGGTGCTAGCTTTACCGGTCAAAGCAAGACACCTGCGGGCCAAAGAGCAGCAGCAACAGGCTTGTCTCCAGAAGGAAGGATGCGTTCAGGGTGAAGACCTGCAGAGTGACCACCATGCCACCACAGACAACAACTGCAACAAGAAAGACACATGAGCTCCACAGGGGGGCGCTGGGGAGTCAACGGCACCGGCCCTTCAGTGGCAGAAGCAGCACTGACCTGGACTTAATGAATGATCACTGAGCGTCGTAGAGCGGCCAAGTCCACACACTTGGACAAAGAACCAAATAAAATTGAACAGACTTAAAACTCCTAAAAAAGAAAGAAAGAAAGAAAGAAAGAAAGAAAGAAAGGCCTTGTTAGGTTCCTCAGTAGCAAGGATGACTGGAATTATTATGTTTATTTTTTTTATTATAAGAGTATGGCGGGGAGGTGGAAGAATGTACAGCATGGGTGGGGATGATGGAGAGTGACCGTGTATGAGAGATTATAATGGGTAATAATCATAATTATAAGTCATAATGGTTGCATAAGCTTAGTGGAAATGCAGGGAATGTTGACCTGACTTCCAAGTTGCCTTAAACCCTCTGTGTACTTGACTGGTAAAGTGGTAGGATATTGAAAACCTCACTCTGCAAGCACTGAACTGCAGTCTCCCAGCTCTGGCGTGGGAATGTTTAGACTGAGAATAGAGGCCTTGTGTGTGTTTGTGTGTGGAGGGTTTGGTCCGAATGCAAGAAGCCTCCAACAAATAGAAGAAAAATACAATTTTATGGTCAGCTGCCAATTTCTAACAGGCCTTATATTTCTTTTCTCTTTTTTTTTTGTCTTTTTGTGTCTACTGGGCACAATTTACACTGTATATGAAACTTTTTATATTTGAAAATATGGACGGAAACACAGACATTTTGCAATCCATTCAACAACTTTTCTGGGATCAAATGCCTTTTGCAACATGGCCAATAAAACCTCCAGAGTTTTTTTGGCACGTCCAAATGAAAACACAAAGTTAATTTGATTAATGACATTGATTTGTTGGACAAAGCATATTTATTAAATCGGAAATTCATGTAATGTCAGTTTATTTTGCTTTTTAGATTTATGACACAGGGTTTACTGTTTTTTTAATATATATATATATATATATATATATATATATATATATATATATATATATATATATATATATATCTGATGATTCCTATCGGCTATGTTCAATTTTTTGCCATTGAAAATCTGTATCAAACCATTTGTTATCTGTTAAATGACCAGTTGGTTTTAGTTGGTTTGTCTTTCCTATCCATCAAAAACAAAAGGTCTAGAGAGTTACACATTCATTAGGTATTTGCCATTGCATCCTTCATCCTAATATGAAATGTCCAGTAGCAATAATTGTCATAAGTGAATTGGATTGACGATAAAACCAAAATATTAATGCTCTGTTGACGACAAGCAAATTTGAATTTATTCAAATTTGAGTAATATACAATATTGGGAGAAATATGATTGGCTAAGTTGTGTTTACTGCTTTGGTTTCAAAGTGTGTCTATAAAGGTTAAAGTACGGCTTTTTTAAGCCAATTTATCCTTGTTTTCTAATCTGTTTATTCTCTAACGAGTCAATCAGCTAAAAATAATTAATGTGCTTCTTTTCTGTACTTTTACAAATGTTTAATTTACCACGTTTAATATGTAAATGCACATGTTGAGTTTTCAAGCACAAAATACCCTGCATTTTAAATGTGTGCAATTTCTATAAAAAAAAGACTGCTTGGCTATAATTTGATTTGGTTGGAGGGGCATTTGAAGTTTATCCTCAAGGCACTTTTCAAGTAAAGACCTCTTTGATCCCCTCCCACCCCAAATAACCTTGCATAGTCCTGCCATAAGTGTGTGGGTGCGTGTGTGCGTGATTTGTAAATGTTAATGTGGTTTACAGTACACTATATTTGTAGCCAGAGCCCTGGGTGAATAACTTATGACCCAACTAAAGGAAAAGGGATGTTCTTCCAAGTACCAACATAGCAAATACTGCACTGCATGGCCACTCCAACCAGCAGATCAATTCAAACTGTTCCATATGTCTCTAGTGCCAAATCATACATGGCACGTTATGTTTGTGTGCGTGTGTGTGTGTGTGTGCCTGTGTTTCCATGTACACGTATGTTGGGTAACCCAATTGTATTTTTGTGTCAAAAGAAGATTGTGGAAAGATTTGTATTGCAGCTCGTGTAAAAACAAATCGGATTTATGTGATTAAAGATAAATTATTTTTAAACACTAATATAAACATTTATGTATGCGTGTGTCTGTTATTTAGGCATTCTTTGGAATTGATATATATCAATTCCAATGAATCAATTGATATATCTATACTGGTATGATACTCATATATAACAATTCCACTTTCTGTGTGGTGTGTATCTTCTTTAATCTCGGCAGCTACTTATGGCATTTAGAAGGGACACGGTGAGCCAATGTGTAATGGCGGCCAAAATTCAGTCCATTGTCAAGTCGTTTGCGATATCGTTGCTCAATGTGTGGTTTGTATTCACCTGTGTGAACTGACCCGTATTATTACAGGTGTGAAAGCACCCTTGTGATGTTGATACCAAATTATATAGATATAGACAGGCTATGTATACATTGTTTCAAGCTGAAATAATTCCACAAAATGAAACCAAAGTTTAATGATAAAAAAAAATTGTTAATAAATTATTATTTTTTAAATACATCAATGATATCAAATAATGTTATAACAATAAAGCAATGGGATACATATTAAATTGATTCCATACCAAGATTATTATTATAAATTGTAAGTATAAATTAGAGATTAGAGAATTGAGTATTCCATATTAGTTCTCCATATACAATACAATGATCAAAATAAACAGTGATATTTCATTTTTTTTTCCTGTATATTTTGGCCTACATATAGGCCAAAATATACAGAAAGGCTAATGATGGGATGAACATAAAATTAAATTAAATAAAACCACAAAAACATGCCAGGGGTCCACATAAATACGTTTTTATTAATAAAACATGTTGTATTATTTTTAATTTGAAGAAGAAGAAGAAGAAGAAGAAGAAGAAGAAGAAGAAGAAGAAGAAGAAGAAGAAGAAGAAATCTTTATTAAATCTTTACGATACAGACAAGAACAAACATAGTCATTAATACAGAAAATACATTGATCAGGAGCAGAGCCAGGGGGGGTTTCAAATAAATACATTAAAACTAGAGCATAACTGAATGGTTTTAGCAGCTTTCTTATTTTTTGAGTCATAGATAGTTTTGATGTACTGTTCTGTTTCCCTACCAAAAGCAATAAAAGAAGGTTTAGAGTTGCTAAATTTGGCTTTGTGAATATGATATTTCCCTAAAATGATCAACAAATTAATTAGGTATATCTCTTTCTGTTTTTTACTTTTGTTGTCATGGAAACCAAACAGTACATCTTTCCACAACAAAGAAAAATCAAAGACAAGTTTATCAGAAATGTATCGGGATAGATCTTTCCAAAAAGTGGTGGTGTAGGGACATTGCCAGAACAGGTGCACCATTGTTTCTGTACTTATTCCACATAAAGAACAGTTAACACCAGGGGCGATTCTAGGGTCAGAGCTTTAGGGGTGCTGAGCACCCAATGAGCCCCACTGCCACCACCCACCCAAATAAGTTACGTAATTTGCGTAAGTTACGTAATTTACGTAAATTGCGTAACTTACGCAAATGACATAAGTTACTTACGTAATTTGCGTAAGTTACGTAATTTGCGTTTACGTAAGTTACGTAATTTGCGTAAGTTACGTAATTTACGTAACTTACGCAAATTACGTAAGTTACGCAATTTACGTAACTTACTTAAATAACTTACGTAATTTGCGTAAGTTATGTAAATTGCGTAACTTACGTAAATAACTTACGTAATTTGCGTAAGTTATGTAAATTGCGTAAGTTACGCAAATTACGTAAGTTATTTACGTAAGTTACGTAAATTGCGTAACTTACGCAAATTACGTAAGTTACGCAATTTGCGTAAGTTACGTTATTTACGTAAGTTATTTACGTAATTTACGTAAGTTACGCAATTTACGTAACTTACGTAAATAACTTACGTAATTTGCGTGAGTTACGTTATTTACGTAAATAACGTAACTTACGCAAATTACGTTTATGTGATGTGATTATTATTGTTGCAAAGCCTGGTTCAGGTTAAATCCTCTGTAAAACATTAATGAATACAGCAAAAGAAAAACATTTAACTTTATTTTATTGTCTGGTTTGATAGTCAGACAACTGAAAAATAACAGATATAAATCTATGAATAAATAACAATTAATTTAAAAAGCCACAGTGAGTGTTTTCACACATACTGGTGGTATACAGTGATGTGTCGTTTCGTTTGTTTTCACTCTGGTCCAAACGCCGCACCACTGGCAGGGCTTCATGTTTCCATGACGACGGACCAGAAAAGACGCGCGTGACGTCATGTTGACATGACTCCCGATTGTTAAAATGAGTCTCAAAGTAACGATAAACTTTAACAACAGAGACACACGTACGCATACACAGGTACTTGTGGCGCTGCTGTTTCTGCTTAATAAATGGACTCCAGTTCGACTGTAGCCGCGCTAATGGCGCTAACGGAGCTAACCGGGCTAACAGAGCTAACTGGTAAACGGTGCCTGGACTCCAGCACTCACCGATATGGTATCGGAATCGGAACAACTCTCGGTAAAAGGAAAGAAGTGTGACACAGCTTTGGAGCACTTACTGAGTTGATTCACAACACTACAACTAAACAGATCTCACTCTGCGTGAGTCGCGCTGGACGGTCGGGCTGCGGAGCGGTGCAGAGGAGAAGGAGGGGTGAGAAGAGGATGATACCATTTGCTAAGCGGGCATGTTTTCATTTTCGTCCTTAACATATACATTTTAAACCACAAACTACGGAGTATGTTTTGGACATTATTTAACCCTGTCAAAGACAAACACAATGTTTAGAATAACATTTCTTACCCAAGTTTTAGGGGTGCTGAGCCTGTTTTTAGGGGTGCTTCAGCACCCCTAAAAATGGGCTAGCCTCGCCCTGTCACACTTAAAGAAGAAGGAGGAGGAGGACGGAACTAAAGTTAGCTTGCTGTGTTTCGCCGTACCTTAAACACGACGTACCGGCGGTTCACTTCAAATAACAATGGCGTCCAGAAGAACAACAAGTAGTTTTAAAAACACATCTTCTGATACTAAAAGGTAAATATGAATGTATACATGGTGGTCATGGTCACATTATATTCACAGAAAGTCGCCTATAGGTTTTAGATTTGTATCGCAACGACTCGAAGCGATTGTTTAGTATTTGATGTAGTAGTTCACATGTCACTACGGTTAATATTCAAAGTGTGCTATTTATTGAACGAAATTACGTGTTAATTTTATGCTTTATTCAGCTCCAAAGGAGAAAATGTCAAAGCCAACAACAGTGGGACAGCGAAGAAAAGCGTCAAATGTAAGTGAACACAATAACACTATAGATGCTGGGCTCACTAGCACTAATATATTATAGGTTAATAGCTTTAATTATTTGTGGATGTGTTTTTGAAGAGTCAAACAACAGCCCAATAATTGTATGTTTTGTCCTTCCAGCCAGCGGGACAATTGTCAAGTCTCGTTATATGCAGTCTGTTGACAAGTCTACTCTTTCCAAGGTACTGTGTTGTTGATTTCTCTTCTCGTGTATATGATCTGTGTGTATGGTGTGCATCCCATGTGTCCTAAGAATGTGTACCCATGCACATATATTTACATTCATTGATAAAAGCTTCCAAGTAATGTTGAAAACTATTAAAGCATACAATCATAATTGAAGCAAGTGCACTGTACGGCCAAATTAAAGTGTTCATATTCAGGGTGGCTGTAGGAAGGGTGAGTGTATTTTATCTTTATGTTTTGTCCCTTGCTATGCATGTCAACAGAGTAACTCAATGGCCAATGAGTCCGTTGCGCCGGGGACGCCGCCACGTCCCTCCTCTAAACCAAGTTTGGCCAAACCGAAGGTGGGCACTCCTCCTAGACGTTCTGTTGCCCCGATGGCTGCCCCAACCCGTGAGTGCATCCTTTAGCCCATGAACTAATATTGTAACAGGGCCTGTGTTTGTATCGTATGACTGGAGATGTATATTTTTATCAGTAAAAAAATGCTTTCGGTATTGTGGGAATATTATATCATTCATAACTTGAAGAGATATATAATTCATCATATGTTTTTCATAGCTGCTTCACCTGACTGTTCTGTTTTCGGGTCTTTTAAGTAGTGATGTCATCCACGTATGGATGCTCTCAGATTTGTTGTTTGGTTTTCAGGCAGCATGTAAGAATCTTCTTTGTCATTTTAAATTGAATAAATGCAGACCTGGGTAGAAGAGATCTAGATCTAAGAATATATCTGTTTTAAGACCATGTTATATACCGTAGTAGATTTGATAACATTCTGCCACAATATTTATTTTCAGCTTCCATGTCCACTCTTTTTTTCTGCCACAATATTTATTTTCAGCTTCCATGTCCACTCTTCTTGAGCCTTCCCTATTGGGAAGAAGTATCCTGCAATCCACCTTCTCAGATGGACACTGCATTTCCCCTGATTTCGATGTTTCCGTTATTAAAGGTGAAGTTATTAAAATGTATTAAACTTTAAATCGATGTACAAAAAATATGTCCCCAATTTATTCATGTGTTGTCTTTTGTTTGAACAGATAAAACTGTGATACAAAACGTAGTCGAACACAAGAGAACCCCTGAGAAGAACAAGACGATCATCGAGATGCAGACCTTTTTATTGTCCTACCTCACAGCTAAGGTACAATAAACATTCCTACTGGCTACGTTCCTATTGGCATACCTCACAGCTAAGGTACAACAAGTGTTCCTATTAGCCTACCTCACAGCGAAGGCACAACAACCTAAACCTAACTCTTTCACAACTCACAAATACATTAACTTTGAGGGCCCGGGGGAGTGTACTACGAAGCTCGATTAGTGGGTTAGCGAGGTATGTTGCGCTCAAAGCCTGGGTTAGCTGTCATACAAAAGTCGCTCTCTTTTAGCGTCGCTATTTCACCATGGTAACTTATGCTGACAACCAAACCTGGTCGGGAGGAGGTTTTCAGCTAAAACTTTCCGATTAGATCGGCTTCTTAAAGCTGAGCGCCGCTTTCGGGACAGACAACAGTACAATGATCAAAATACAGCTATATTACAATTTAAACAAATACATATGTAGGCCTAAATATACAGAAAGGCAAATGACGGGATAAACATAAAATGAAATAAAATAACACCATAAAAACATGCCAGGGGTCAACATAAATAAGTAGAAAGTAACTTAAATGAAAACATTAAATTGGGAGCACAGTCTCACATTTTTAATAGCTTTTTTGTTTTTTTGCTGAAGTTGTATTATTTTTGCTAAAAGAACATGAAAGTAATACTTGACTCTTTTCAACAATTAAGTGTTTAGTGTAAAATCTTCTTGCAATATATTTCACCCTCGCTGTGCATTGTGTCCTAAAGATGGAGCACAACACAGCGAAGCTGAATGCCCAGGCAGAGGCGCGGCTGTTGGAGTTGATGATGGAGGAGGAGAGACTGCATAATGAAGTTCAAGAGAAGAAACGCAAGTACCTGCTAATGGAGAGGAACAAGCAGATGAACGAGATACTGGATTTGCAAGTCAGTACATGTTCTCATTTGAGTCATATTGAAGTGGGGGGTGGAGCGTTTGTCAATTATCCAATGGTCGTATGCCACTTTATTGCTTGTTTTGAAAGAAGGTGCTATTGTATCATTTATATACTTTTTTAAGGTTGGTATCAGGCAGGCATAATAATACAGCCAAATCTTAAAATACAAGCAATGCATCCATTATCAGTGTACATGTTTGTCTATGTATTTAATGGCATTGTAATAATTGTTTGGACTCAATTATTGATTCTGTCAGATTACTGCATTGACTCCGATGGCAGAAGAATCCAAACGGTTCACTGAGGACTACCAGACTTTCGCCACAGCCATCGACACCACCCGACACAAGCTGCCTGTGAAGAACTGCTACATCGAAGGAGACAGAAGGGACTTCTTGGGTGAGTAGTTCCGTCCTGGAGCTGGGCTTCCTGCTGCAACCTGTTACCACGGGAAAGGCCGACCTCATGGCTGGACGAATGTGTAGCCCTGGCAACCGGCCTCATCTGCTGTGTTTTGATTTTTTTACGTTTAACACGTCTGGAAATGGCTCAATTTTGAAAGCAATAACCTCAGGATAGCAGACAATCACTTGACTCTGGAAGAACACCGATAGGATTTTAATGTTCACTGTCAGTTTCTGCTTTTTAACCTTTTGATTCAAATATGTTTTGAGGAATACTAGCAAGCCTTTTATGTACAAATTGGCTTAAAATCCACTGCAAATACCATGCTTGTGTTGCTCGTGGCTCACTTGGTTAACATTTGTTTGTGGCTCAGGTCCTCCTTGAATTGCTTAATATTTACTGATTGATACATTGATTAGAAGATTACACAATCGATTCCTAGGCAACGCTCGTAAGCAGCAGAAATAGCTAGCAGAATTTTAAATACTGTTCCAGTTTCACGTCTTGAATAAATCTGTGTATGTAGTCTGTGGCTATACTAGAATGCACAACCTGACACTATAAAGCTCACATATGTAAGTAGCACTCCATAACTGGAACACTAGATGGTGCTCATCCATAAGTCTAACCCTCAGAAAAATGTGTTCGTTCATTCATCCATAGGAAACTCAAGTGGTGCTAATGGACCCCAAAGGAACATTCTGTTTGTCTAATTTGTGTATTTTTCATACTAGTTGACACTAATGAATTATTATTCCTTTGTATTCCTTCAGATAAAGCAGAGTCGTGCCTGAAGAAGAGTGAGAAGGTGTTGGTGGAGTGCACACACACAGATCAGCAGGACAGTAGCTCTGCTGTGGAGTGCCTCAGAGACATGAAAACGTCCTCCAAGGACATCACCCAGCAGATGTTTGGGTAAGGAAGCCTACAACGGGTCCACATAGATGAGTCGGAAATGTCTGCATCAGTCAAGGAAACGGATACCATGTGTGGAGGGCAGGATAGCAAACTGATCCACTTTGTATCTGCTTTCTATTGGATGTCATTTATGAGCCTGCCATCTAACCATTGCCCCCAAAAATGAGGCTATAGAGTATATGGGGAAATGTTATTTCTCAGAGCAATACTGACTAGAAACCCTAACACTTGATCAAGGTATGCAACCTCTTCTCTCCTGCTATTGTAGTTTGATGGTCGTTCTCATGTCTAGTCTCCACGACGTGTATCCGCAAAAATGGAAAAGGACAGTGAATGTGACTTGTTTCTAATGCTATGCTGTAGTTTTAGCCTGGAAACCAGACGAATCTGTGAGCTCACGTTTTATTTGCTCTGGCAAATACGTCTGGACCCCCTCCTGTTCAGATAGATTTCCAGCCGACCTGGCCCTGGTCGGGCCAAACACAACCGTTTATCTATCTTTTGATATGATGACTGTCCAAGATGGCTGCCGCTGATGTGGAACAGTCTGTTGAACAAACTGGACGGTCTATTTTCTTTAAAAAGATGTTTGCTGTACTTCTGTTTCATTAATTAATTAAGTTTAATTTACGTCACATGCTTCGTTGCTCTGATTGGTTGCAGGTCTATCCAAATGCGTCTGCGCCTGTTAATTAGTTAATCAAAATATTAACTGAGAGGTTCCAGACTAATACGCATTTATGAAATTGGTCTGATGATGCCAGGCTACTTTACAGTATTATCTCTGTTGATCCTGAGCTTAAGTTGTTGATTTTATGCACAAGTTAACTGCCTGTGAATTTATTCAGCGCTTCGGTATTGATGGACGATGTGGATTGCTTTTACAAAAACAAATCCAGGCCTTCTCAACTTAAGTGGTCGGAGTGTTTGGTTTGGTTTTCTACTATTAATGTATTTTCCTTCATTCCCTTCCAGGACGTTCTCAGAGCTGCTGGAGCTGTCCTCACAGGTCAGCCGCTACACCATTCACACCCAGCAGGCCTTTGAGGAAGACCAGCTTGGCC
This sequence comes from Merluccius polli, assembly GCA_030340625.1. Lineage (NCBI taxonomy): Eukaryota > Metazoa > Chordata > Actinopteri > Gadiformes > Merlucciidae > Merluccius > Merluccius polli. The sequence continues at coordinate 29,641 of JAOPHQ010005476.1, read as the reverse complement.
TTACCAGGTCCCAGGAGCTCTACTGCCCCAAACCCTGACCTTAATACGTTATGACCGAGAATAAACAGTACATGCACTTTAGCTTCCTCCACATTAGACGTCCATAATATTGAATTGTTTCATTTATTAGTGTTTTTGTGCCCGTTTTGCTGTTCATGTTTTTAGGTATATTGAAGAAGGAAAATGTACATTATTGCCAAACTGTTAATAAATATTGAATTCATTACTTCATTTTATCTTTGTTTCTGTCGTTGGTGTTACTCTACTAAATTAACTCACTGATTGAGTCACTGAGTGAGTCACTGAGGGATAGAAACACCATTGGTCGGAGTGAGTGATGACGTGGTTGTTGTTGTTGTTTCCTTATTGAGTGTTGCTCTTTCGAAACAAATGGGCGCGGACAGTCCTCTCACGTCATCGGAGAGCGTTTACTTGCACTCTGTTTATTGACTGCCATGCATTGTGAATCTATGGAGCGCTAAGGACGGACTCACAGTCCATCCGCATACTAGGCTTTGACCTAGTCTTGTTCCCTTCAGCCCTTGTTGTACTGCCTCTTTAAGGGCACGGTACGGCCGATTACTTTGTTACCAGCAAATATATACCGTCACAGGGTCTTAGAGAGGGTGATGAATCAGGAAACGCAACGCATGTTCAAAAGCAGCAGCCAAAATACGCAGAGAGCGATGATAAACACAACGTGATCGCACGAGAGCTCAGGTAAACTGAGGAAGAACAGAGTCACAGAGTTTATTCATTTCTGGGAAGTTGCCCTTTGTCCTATGAGGTTTTTGCACTACAGCAGTGATTTTAGTGCACTGTATAAGGCGCACAATTGTGTTCCATTGACTGTCTTTGGAGAATATGTTTATTTCAAATATGTTTGTATGTCTGAATTTTTATTATGAATGTGAGAAACAGAAAATAGCACTTACTGCACAGCTGCTCTATACAATCACATGAATCAATTATATTAGTAATGTATAAGAAAAAGACTATGATACTATTGTATTGTAAATGCATCTTATATTGGTCTTTTGCAAACATCATTGAAGAGATAAGAAAAAAAGAAATGAGTCTCAAGCTGGAGATCCTGAATGCAGTTTCCTAACGCGTCCTCCATGAGGACTGTGTGGTCTGTTTTTAATGCCGGCCTCCAGGACACACACAGAACAGGCATGAGAGCGAGTCCTGTGTGGCCGTACGTCCTCCCTCCACCCGTCGGTCGGCCGACAGACACAACCCTGTTAACACCGGTATGCTGACTGCGGTTTCCCCTGGTGACACACGGGCAACAGTAGCTCTGTGAGTGCTTAAAAGCTCATTCGGAGACCAAAAATAAACAGGAGGCCTTGCGTTCAACAAAAGCACCGGGGGCAAAGGCAAAGGGATATCGTTAATCCCTCAGCAGTTCATAGAAACACTAATAGGCTTCTCTGAACGGAGGTGTACACAATTGTGTGGGGCACTTCCACGTCCGGAAGTGTCCCAGCTTCTGGAGATACTGGCAAGGATGTGATGTGATAGGAAAAGTCACACACTTTTATGAAAAACGCACCGCTGGGAACGACGTGCAAAAGGCAAAAATACGTGCAAAGACATTGAAGAACGCATTCAGGGACAACAGAAGGGTTGAGCCGTCTCCTTCACGTCAGAGGCCGCTTGGAAAGTGGCCTAAAGCCAAGGATGAAACCAAAGGGTTCATTGACCAAGATGCTTTAAAAAAAAGCGCCTTAAAAATGCACTCGAAAGTGAAATGATGGGATGTCAAGGCTGGCAGAAACAACCCCCATTCAGCAGCTCCACACAACAGATTGAAGATAACAGGAAACTTTACACTGATCCGCATTTGACCTCCGGTCAGGAAGAGGTCGAGGTCATCGGCTCGGATTCACTTCTTAGACAAACCGTGGAGGTGTCTGATGGCCGCCTACCACCCGCACCTGAGAAAACTTGAATTTCAAGGTTGTCTCGTATAAATACAAAGTAGTCAAACTACATCATCTCATCCACTCATTTGTGAAGGGCATATATGTTTTATTTTAACCTCAAATATTAAAAAAAAAAAGTATTAAAATATTGGGCTGTTACGTCATTTAGCCATAAAGCTCATGTTCCTAATATAGTTGAGCAAGTCAGGCAAAAACAGCAAGAAAAGTTGCTGTCTGGCTTGAGCAGGGTAGGGGGCGGAGCTACTAGGTTGCCGTAGTAGCGAGGGTAGGGGGCGGAGCTACTAGGTTGCCGTGGTAGCGAGGGAGGAAGAGCGAGGGTAGGGGGTGGAGCTACTAGGTTGCCGTGGTAGCGAGGGAGGAAGAGCGAGGGTAGGGGGTGGAGCTACTAGGTTACTGTACTGTAGTAGCGAGGGTAGGGGGCGGAGCTACTAGGTTGCCATGGTAGCGAGGGAGGAAGAGCGAGGGTAGGGGGCGGGGCTACTAGTAGGGAGGAAGAGCGAGGGTAGGGGGCGGAGCTACTAGGTTACTGTAGTAGCGAGGAAGGAAGAGCGAGGGCAGGGGGCGGGGCTACTAGTAGGGAGGAAGAGCGAGGGTAGGGGCGGGGCTACTAGTAGGGAGGAAGAGCGAGGGTAGGGGGCGGAGCTAGGTTACTGTACTAGCGAGGAAGGAAGAGCGAGGGCAGGGGGCGGGGTTACTAGGAAGGGAGGAAGAGCGAGGGCAGGGGGCGGGGTTACTAGGAAGGGAGGAAGAGCGAGGGCAGGGGGCGGGGTTACTAGGTTACCGTGGTAGCTCCAGAGGGAGGGTTTTACTGGTAAACACAGTTTGCAATATGACTTACAAATAATGAGTGAAATCCTACCCCCTTGTTACCCCGCCACAGAGTGACAAGAGGACCGACTTTCAGTGGATTTAAACCTTTGCTCCCAAGTCATTATTCCGGCAAGAAGGTAGTTCACTTTTACGTTATTAGCAACCGACAAAACTACTTTAAGAACAGCTGGACGAGGCGAGCTAACTGTATAGCACGATAGCTAACGCCTGCTAACGTTAAGCCGACGCTTCCTGGTGATGTCACCAAGCAACAGCGTGTCACCGCTCGGTCGTGTCATGTTGGTTTTTTGCTCTTAAAATACACTTTGTTTTTATTTTAATTTGACTCGTACGTCTTGTCACACTTGTCACTCACAGATATACACTTACAATAGACTGTAATGCGTTACAAGCGAACTATCCGTTACACATTGGACACATGTCTATGTGTATAGTAGTTTAGGTGTATGTAGTAGTAGTAGTAGTGGTGGTAGTAGTAGTAGTAGTAGTAGTGGTAGTAGTAGTGGTAGTAGTAGTACTACGAGCAGCATGGTTCGCCATTGTGTTATATGTGTATGTAGTTCTATATGTGTATGTAGTTTTGTACGTCAACCGTAACGGTAGCACAAGGCCAGACTTTGCATGCAGGAGAGACATTTTCCGACCTGGCTTGCGGAAACTGAGAAGTCGTATCTTGTGACCAAAACCACTCACGGAGCCGTTTCATGCCCACATGACACTCATGACTATAAAGAGCTGATGGGTTAAATTTAGAGGTCATATCTGATGTTAACTAACTCTAGTGTTACTTGGTGTTGTTGTTGTGTGCAACAAGTAACGGGGCAGGATGGCAGGCTCTTTGGAGCAACGACTGCAAGGATAAAGAAACGTGTTTTTTTTTCCTAAAACACTGTTATGTCAGGGTGGATCCTGATTCCTTAATACCAGCTGGCCAGGGGTTTCTCTTGACTGTATAAGATGTACACCATGGACACGTTGATTGGTTGTTGTATACAAATGAATTGCTGTGCATAGTGTCTAAAAAAAAAAGAAGTGATGTCTATCAATGGCTTCTCCTGTTTCATCTTCCTCCATTTGATGCTAATGTGGTGGCTGTGTCTATTGTGTGGGAGAGCCATGGGGTGTGATGGGTGTAGCAGCCCAGCCCCTCATTTAACATGCAGCCTCCAAGGTGGGGGGATGCTGAGCCCTGCCTCCTATAGTGCTTGTTGATGCTCACTGGGATGAGCTAGGGATACAGGGCAATTCTCCCGTTTGTATCAAACAGCAAAAAGCAACTTGAGCTTTCAAAGAAAGGTAAGCTGTTTATATTTGATGAGATTGCTTTTCACATTTTTTTTGGTTGTTTCTTGTTGGTGTGTTTTTAGTTTTTTTTGCTATGGATTTGTCTCTACTATTGTGAATGTGTGGCAAGTGTGTGTGTGTGTGTGTGTGTGGGGGGGGGGGGTTACTGATTTTACTTTTTCCCCGGGTTCACGTATCATATATTCATCTGTATTTGGTTCTTATACTCATTGTGTTGAGTTCAGGAGGGTGTGTCTTGTCTCTATTGTAAACAAAGGATTTTCTTTCTGTATATCACAGTATGTCCAATTAAATAAAACCAATGTGCAGTTTGTCCCCTGAATGTATGTACATGTAGCACATTATTTTTGATTAAATTCAGTTCCACAGAGGAACTTAATTTGATTGAATCGACTGAATTAATTAGATTGACTGACCTGTCTCCTGTCAGCCACACCTCCTTTGAAATTTGTATTGACTTGGCTCCTTGCCTTACATGTCCTATGCTGGTAAATTGAACATATGGTTAAGTGCTCTTGGATCACATGGCGCCATGACAATTATGAATTGTCTTGTTTTTTTTCTGCCAGGATGTAGGCTGTGGGCAAGACATGATGGAAGAGCCATGCTTGATGAATGATTAATGAGCTTTTTATTGATTGTCTGTACGTTCAGACAAAGCCCAGCAGCCCTATCAGATGGGCCTGCTGGTCCTGCTTCCATTCACATCTAAAACCAAATAATTGCGGTCGTGAGCAGAGCTCGACAGCCACAGATTTACAGATGCCATGGGGCAGCCAGATTTGCCCAACTACCATTTGTTGATAGCTGGTTGGCATGGTTGAGATCATGAATGAATTGAGTTGCAAGGACACTTGAAATATTTTTTTTATAGAAAACAAAGACATTTTAAAGATTTTTAACATAGATTTGTTTTAAGTCATATATCAATTCTAAACAAATATGACAAACTGATTTGATTGCTTGATCTCTGATCCCAAAAGTTAGGGACAGGTTCTGTCCTTTAGATCAATAAACATGCCTTTTGGCCCCCAGCCTGAATTGGCTGCCTAAATGCTAATAATGTGTATAAAAGAAGAAAACCACTGGCCAGAAAACATGGACACCAATCTAGAGTGGGCAGAATTTCCTTTGTTATTGTATGTGATTACCATTGGCTTGTTGGCCACAAGGGCCTAGCCATCCTGGAACCCAGCCAGCCTGAAAGGGTCATTGTTTGCTTTTGTCAGTAGTCCCTTTAGTTTGCAGTACTGTGTACTTGTGTATGTGTTTTTTGGGGATGTTTTCCGTGGCTTACTCGGGTTGTAGTTCAGTGATCCTTTTAATATGGCCCCATTAAGCCAGTTAAGCATGCTAGGTTTGAGAGGCTTTACGTTTATCTCCTAGAGACTCTTGCTGTCAACACGCACATGTGAAAACTGAACTGTCTGAAATACGTTTTAGAATACAAAGATGGCCGAATATGATTCACGCCAAGTGTGCAGAAGGCTGCGTTGATTTTTCTGATCTAGACCCAGTTTGCTGTCTACTTTTAGGTATTGCGTATTATGTGAAACTACTTACTTGGAAGTAAGTCGATTTCTCTTGATTCACAGCTGAGCACACCGATTATTTATTATGTGAATGGTTCTCATCAAACAGAAAGCTTCAGCATCTTGTGGTGATGCTTGGTTGACCTTTTTTAATCCGAACATTGTGACTGCCCAAGCTTCATTGTAGTTAGAGGTAGAGAAAGTTCAGTTCTTATTTTCAGCATGAGTAGACAGAGGTAGCAGACGATGTCTGGGCTAGGCTCCACATCACAGTAATAAGCCCATAAGCGGAGTAACCATCAAAAAGCGCATAGCAGAACATTTTTTTCCCCATTAACTTTTTTCTCTATTTAGACTGAAATCCTTATTGATTATATGCTTGTTGCTCTACATAGGCTGTATGGTAGCGTTGCGTTATTATGGTGAAAGGATCAGCCTACATTCTTCAGACTGAATGTTTAAGCTTGTCACTGCCTTTGGCTCCATCTGCTGCAATGGTTCACTTCAATTCCTGGCTCTTAGTGGTATTTGTGGTAGTCTGTGTGTTCAAACAATCATTAATCTGCTCGAAGCAAGCTGAAGTAGAAACCAAGAATGTAGAAACTAAGTACAAATTCTAAGTAGAGAAACGTAGAATATCTTACAAATATTTTCTGCTATATTTTTATTTTTGAAGGTTGGGAGAAATGTGTCATAACTTTTGGTCAGTGTCTGAAAAATTATAAATATAGGCTTATATATGGAAATGCTGGACTTACCCTAAAAACATCAGAACAAAATTATCTTGTTGGGGGTAAAGATATCAGCAGTGTTGCATGATTCAGATTTTAAAATTAAATTTGGATTAAAACAATCCTCATAATGTCCTTGTCCTTCACAGAGCCGGTAGGGGGCTGTCGGTAGGGGGGGGCCCCTACCTATCCCTCAGTAATTAGAAACTGTTGCCTACTGTGTGCGTGTGTGTGTGTGTGTGTGTGTGTGTGTGTGTGTGTGTGTGTGTGTGTGTGTGTGTGTGTGTGTGTGTGTGTGTGTGTGTGTGTGTGTGTGTGTGTGTGTGTGGTGCACGCATGCGTGTGTTCATGCACAGCCTGCATGCTTATCAGTCAACCTTTATCTGTCTCCTCCCAGTGGTGCGTAGCCCCGTGGTTAGCGGTTAGCCATGGACACCACTGCCTCACTGAAGATGACCACGCTGGACACCCAGAGTCTCTTCAGCTACGTGGAGGAGGAGAACCTGCCCGCCATCAAAGCCCACCTGGACAAGTTCAGAGAGGTGGACAGCCGGAGTGATGTGAGTACACCAACCGTCTCGCTCACATGTGGTTAGGGGGCCGCTGAGCGGGGTATGTGAACTGTAAATGTCTAAGAAAGTGATATGTTCCTGGCAGTATAAGTATACTATAAGGAAGGTGTTGAGATAATAGTAGTTATTAATAATTGAATCATATAGTGTCTTGTTTTTCTACAGGTTGTTATAGGATTTTCTTTCTTATCTATCTTTTTTTCTTCTTTACTTTTTAGATTAGATACATTTTAGGATAAAAAAGAAACAGAGAGCCATGACTATTGAAATTAGATTAGATTTGAGGAAGTAAAGCCTATATATTAAGAATGACATGTCTGTCTGTCTGTCTGTCTGTCTCTCTCTCTCTCTCTCTCTCTCTCTCTCTCTCTGCATGATTCATTGTGATGCCCACAGAATGGGCAGACTCCGCTGATGGTGGCGGCAGAGCAGGGGAACTTGGAGATAGTGCAGGAGCTCATAAGGAGGGGCGCCAATGTTAACCTGGACGATGTGGTAAACACACACACACACACACACACACACACACACACACACACACACACACACACACACACACACACACACACACACACACACACACACACACACACAGGAGCTTACTTCCAAGTTTAAATTAACTTCATAACTAATATTCACTTGACCCCCCCCCCCCCCACACACACACGACATAATGTGACCTTTTGGCCTTGACCTTTCACCCTGCTGATCTCACCACACTGTGGCTCTGTACACAACCATTATGAGCCGACGTGAGCCATAATGACAGCCTCTCGCTCGCTCTAACCTTTGCTTCCCCAAGTAAATGACAGCATCCACTTACCGGCCAACACCCCGCAGCTTCAAATCATCCAGTCCTTACACCTGCTATTACACAACTCACGCTCGCAGCACGGCACAGCACACACCGACACATGCACTACTCCTGAGAGAGGGAGCGAGAGAGAGTGTGAGAAGAACAGAGGTCGCCTTTTTTTGCTTTGCTTTGGCTTTTCCCCGGACACTTGTAGCAGCCTCCCTCGCGTCCATGAGTATCTGGTATGACCAGCTGGTAGGTGCAATCGGTTCACTGCCGTACCCTCCACACCGTGCTTCAAAAACCACCCGCCCGCCCACCCCCCTATCTGCCAGACGGATGTGTTTGTGCGTTGGCTCCGGGGGGGGTACTCGGCTCTAACTGGTAGCTTTGTGCAGGACTGCTGGACGGCGCTGATCTCGGCGGCCAGAGAGGGACATCTCGAGGTGGTGCGGGAGCTGCTGGAGAACAATGCTAACCTGGAGCACAGAGACATGGTAAGACCAAGTGTAATAGGCTCATGTGTATATCAGGGAGTACTGCTACTGGCTAGATGGTAGCTCTGCAGCTCAGAACTCGATAATAAGTGGTTTTAAGACCAAAAACTTAAAAAGTTTAAACACACCCCACTTTATTTTGTAAGGTTAGTTGATAAAAACTAGCGTCACAAAAACATGGCCTATTTTTACTTTTGCTTACAAATTGTATAGCTTTATAAAAAAAACCTGAATATTTTAACAGTTTCACAGAAAAACATAGCATATGACAGCATATTTTGTGCTATTTTATACCAAAGCTCGTTCTACAAATGGCTTATTATTACTGGACGATTGTTCCTGTTGTGGGTAATGGCCTCCGTCCTTGCTGAGTTTGAAGCAAGCTATATCCATTAGTCTAGAAATGGGCACAGGATGACATTACCTTCCTGCGGATGCTTCCTCCGTTAGTAATCCCATTAAATGAGCTCTGGATGGCTCGCTGTAGGATTTCACCAATGTGTTACAGAGCACTTCAAATCCAGCCTGCCCAAATACTGGCTCTTGCATATATATGTACACTTCTTAGTAGTCATTGGACTGTTAATAATGAAGCAGCTGAATGAATTGACCTATTTGATATTGAGCATACATATGTCATATATTTTTATTTTGTGTTGTTGTGAGTGCTGTGAGTTAGAGATGCAATGTGAGTAGCCATTAAAGTGCATATCGATTTGAGTAAGCGGTAGCCATTAAAGCATTTACTTGTTCTTGATGTTGTTGATCAAGGCAAAGAATATAATATATATATATATCAGCCAAATATATATTTTATGCTACTATTTATTGGAGGAGATGTATTTGTCATGATTCCGACTAAGCTCCTCAGGATGGAAGAAGCTGAGTAAGGCTTGTGAGTCATGGCAGTATAGGGGGGGGCGTGTCTCAGATGCACAGGTCACAGCCAGCCCTGTAATGACACCAGGATTACAGTCAAACCACTGTGTATGGTAACTGCTGCTGGCTCACTGGAAACTGTTTCACATCGACCATAAATACACGACTGTACATTTTTTCCTACCGCTGTATTTGCAAATACCTTATCTACCTGAGCCGTGGATAATGGTCTAATGCCATTTTGAGTGGTCATAACAATGTTATGTTGTACTTGAATCAGTTGATCAAATCAAAATTGTATTCATAGATCACATTTCATCATTAATTCTTATGCCATTCATTAAAAATGCACTACATTGCACTACAAATGCATAGACAATGAAATGAGATAATGTAGTTCACATACATAAAGAACCTATAAAACAAAATGTGCATATTCTATATTGTCATATTATGTACAACCAGACTGTGGTTATGTGTTTGTTTCCATAGGGAGGTTGGAGTGCGTTGATGTGGGCAGCCTATAAGGGGCGCACCCCCGTGGCCCAGATGCTGTTGGAGAAAGGAGCCAACCCCAACATCACAGGCCAGGTACTGGAACTCTCCACAGCACCCCAGTCCTCACTGCCTTTAAACAGTAAACTGTTTTTATTGTTTTATTTGGATTGTTTGTTTCTTGAAAAAAAAAACAACATTATGGTAATGGTTTCCCAAAAGGCATGTTTCAGGTTCCAAGATAATAAAGTGTGTAAACACACACACACACACACACACACACACACACACACACACACACACGCACACGCACACGAAAATAGATAGGGTAAATAGGGTAAAAATACATTACATTTTAAAACACAGCACAATGAGAGACAAACCAAACAAAAACAAACAAAAAAAAGATTAGACAGTTATAATATAGTTACAAGATAAAACAATTTCAATATAAAACACAAACAAACCAAAACATAAGACGGGAATGGAGACCTACAGAAAGGCTTGCCTATAAAAATAGGTTTTTAGAAGCCGCTTAAAACAGTACAAAGACTCAGCAAAGGCCCTGAAATAAGTTAGTTAGCCACCGGCATTTCATTTTGTCCCAACAGTACAGCGTCTACCCCATCATCTGGGCAGCCGGTCGGGGCCATGGTGAGATTGTCCATCTCCTGCTTCAGCACGGGGCCAAGGTCAACTGCTCCGACAAGGTATTCATGTGCTCACAGCGAAATGTTTTACACTCAGCATTTATGGGGACAGATTAGTGCCTTGTATTTCGTAATGGTTATATTAAAGGTGCAGTGTGTAGGATTTAGTGGCGACAGCATCGAGTAGCCAAGTGTCAAGTGATGAATTTCCATGAAAGATTTATAAATAGCATTTATTTATTTAGTCTGTAAAACTATAGGTCATAACTTATAAGTAAGACAGCAATTATGATAAATCATTTAAAACACGTCCTCTCTAGAGCCGTGGAAGAGGACCCCCCCCCTATGTAGATATAAAGGGCTCATTCTAAGGTAACAAAAACACAACAATTCCTATTTTCAAGGGATTATGTAAGGGATAATCCACAATGAGGTGTGCATGTATCGAAAAATAACGCAGGACGTGGGGGGTTTGCCTGCAAAGTGCATTATTTTTGATACATGCACACCTTGGAGTGGATTATTCCGCTTATACCATGGCCACTTGCGAATCATTAAAAATATAAGGGTGTGGATTCATATTTAGGGGAAATTCTGTCTCAAAATTACAACTTTTAGCTCGCATTGTATGGGTATGACTAATGCCTGGAATGCAATCAGTTAACATGAGATTCATATGGAATATAGACGTTACCTTATTACTCCGGTAAATAGAGACGATCTTGGTAAGTACATGGCAGCAGGGAACTTTCTAAACGTAGCCCCATCCGAGTCCGGTACAAGTTGACAGTTAACGTTTCGTTTAGCACATTCATTTTTAGACATATTATAAGACTGCTTATTTTACGATCACGTCATAGCCGTGCATGTTATCGAAAAAATGATCAATACCTCTCCAGCCAATCAGAATCGAGTATTGACCCGGGCCATGGTATAAACAATAATTAAACACTAATTAAAACACTAATTAAAACATACGTACTATTGTGTTCCATTTCTGCCAAATCCGTTCTGCTAGATGCCAATAAATTCTACATACTGCACATTTAAGGGATCTGGATCTAAGGGATCTGGATCTAGACAAGTCATCTTAAAGTGGTAACATTGAGCTAGTCCTGTGTTTTGGATATTGGTTGTTGACTCTGTTTGTTGACCGCTGTTTTGACCTCTCCTCAGTATGGCACCACTCCACTGATCTGGGCAGCCAGGAAGGGCCACTACGACAGCGTCATGCACCTGTTGGCCAATGGAGCGGATGTTGACCAGGAGGGGGCGGTATGTATATAGATCTTTTGCACATCATGCTGTCTGTTCAATAAATGTTGCTTGTTCAGGACAGACACATTGATTTGTGTTTTTGGTAAAGTTCAATATAGTTTAGCATCCATTTTCCTTCCATAAACACTTTCATAACCTTAATTAAGATTCATTTAGAAAATATGACATATATAAACATATATTTGCTATCGAAATTTCCGATTTTCACCATAGTTATTTGGAATATTCTACTGTATCTGCAATAGTGAAATTAACTAAATGAAATTAAATGAAATTAAATGAATTTTAGGAACAAATATTTTCCAGTTGAGCCTACTTGGAGTAGTATTTTCCTCCCCCATGGTGGGATATTAACCGCTCCATGCGATCTCCTCAGAACTCGATGACTGCGCTCATCGTGGCGGTGAAGGGGGGCTTCACAGACGTGGTGAAGGAGCTGCTGAAGAGGAACCCTAACGTCAACATGACTGACAAGGACGGCAACACGGCCCTCGCCATCGCCGCCAAGGAGGGCCACACCGAGATCGTCCAGGACCTGCTGGACGCTGGCACCTACGTCAACATCCCCGACAGGGTGAGTGCCAACGCATCCATCAGCCCTGAGCAACCTTTTAAAACAGTGAAGTCTAATAGCAGACATGATTACCGAAAACAATCAATGTTGCAGTAGGTGATTCCTGATAGGCTACATCGCTCTTTAATCTAATGTATCCATCCCGGTGTGTCTTTCCCCTGGGTTCCAGAGTGGGGAGACCATGTTGATTGGAGCCGTCAGAGGAGGCCATGTGGAGATAGTCAGAGCCCTGCTGAACAAATACGCTGACATCGATGTCCGTGGCCAGGTAAACCATGTCTAGTGACCTTTCCTCTCGGGGTCAGAAATTATTTAAATTTTTTACAGGAAAAAATGTAATATCCGCCATAACAATGAAATTATATGTATCATTTGAATTATTATAATTTCTTAGTTATTTTCTACCTTTTAATGTACCTTGTGTATTTTAAATGTATTCTAACAAGATAAACTCATTGGCAGCCATCACTGTTCATCATGTTTTAACCATCTTCTATTATCCTCTCAGGATGGAAAGACTGCCCTCTACTGGGCTGTGGAGAAAGGTAACGCCACCATGGTGAGAGACATCCTGCAGTGTAACCCGGACACAGAGAGCTGCACTAAGGTAATCATCTGGAAAGACTGACATTCTTCACTCCTTCTCATCCTATTTCTGTCAAGAATAAAATACACATGCACTTAATTTTTTAAATTTCATTTTCATGACATTTATGACATTTTTTTTCTCTTGGATCTAAGCAGCTAATGCAAAGCTTTATACTCAACTGTTTTACTGTGTGTGTGTGTGTGTGTGTGTGTGTGCGTGCATGCGTGCATATCAGGAGGCAGAGACTCCGCTTATCAAAGCCACCAAGATGAGGAACATAGAGATAGTGGAGCTGCTTCTGGATAAGGGGGCCAAGGTTTCTGCTGTGGACAAGGTAGAGTTGAGAACACACACATTCAGCCCATATTGACGAGTACTACAGTCAGATTATGCAAGTTTGCTGTGCTCTAGGCTACAGCAGAACTAACTAAGATTAGGTCCTATAAAGTTCCGAATGTGTATTATTATTATTGTATTATAATTGTTTTTTTAACATCTTCACAATACAAAACTTGTGTTCTTTGTTGTTTAAAACAGGATAAAGGTAGTGCATGTGAAAATAGTTGGAATATAAATGTTCAGCACCTAAGGATGCTTTACATTGCAAAAAAATTAGTACCTTTTCAATTTAAGTTCACTTCTATTGCCTTTGGTTAGAACATAACAATTTTCTGTCTGTTGCTCCAGAAAGGAGACACGCCCCTTCATATCGCCATCCGGGGGCGGAGCCGCAAGCTGGCTGAGCTGCTGTTGAGGAACCCCAAGGATGGCCGCCTGCTGTACCGGCCCAACAAGGCAGGGGAGACCCCTTACAACATCGACTGCACCCACCAGAAGAGCATCCTCACGCAGATATTTGGAGCCAGTAAGATCACTGTGTTCCCCCTGTTCCCTTTGACTATAGAGATGGAGGCTAAATAATGGCTTTTGAAACATTTGTCATGAAAAGAAGTGAAAGTATTCGTTCTTGAACTGATCTTGTCTTTGTCTTCTCTCTGCATCTATTTCTCCTTCATTTCCTTCCACTCCCCCCTCTCTTTCTCTTTCTTTTTCTCCTGCAACTATTTTTTCCTTATTCTCTCCTTCCTTCCTCCCCCTCCCCCTCTCTTCCACTCCCTCCCGCTCTCCTTCTCCCTTGCTCCTCCTCCTTCCCTCCCTTCCTCCCTCCATCCCTGCCAGAGCACCTGTCTCCCTCTGAGTCAGATGGGGACATGTTGGGCTATGACCTCTACAGCAGCGCCCTGGCGGACATCCTGAGCGAGCCCACCATGCAGCCGCCCATCTGCGTGGGCCTGTATGCCCAGTGGGGCAGCGGCAAGTCCTTCCTGCTCAAGAAACTGGAGGGTGAGAGTGAGAGTGAGAGTGAGAGAGAGAGAGAGAGAGAGAGAAAGAGAGCTCACAAAATGCATCCCAATCCTGGTAGTGGAAGTAGTTGTAGTCAAAGAGTTTGGTGGTCAAACGTGCAGTATTAACTTGGTGATGGCTACAGTTAAATTCTTATGTCAAGGAAGGATAATCAACATAGTACAAAAAAACACATACAATTGATGATAGATAAATACAAAAGAAAAAAAGCAGAAACGATAGATATAGATATAAAATATTGTTTAAAAAAAAAGATTATCTCTAAAGATTTAGAGATACTGTACAATATAATTACTGGAGTCAAAGTTGTGACAGCAATAGTTATATGACTTGTTTTCTGATGCTAAATTAAATGCAAATACACTAATGGAAGTATTTACCCATTTTGGTACCGTTTCCCTCAGGCACTTAATCCTTTTGACCAGTTCATGCTTTGGTAAAACAATGGAGGTTATTTCATTCAAATGGCAAGACCCTCTCATGAGACCATTTCCCACACATATCATTCCCCCCTCAGATGAGATGAAGACGTTTGCGGGCCAGCAGATCGAGCCTCTGTTCCAGTTCTCCTGGCTGGTGGTCTTCCTCACCCTTCTGCTGTGTGGCTCGGTGGCCCTGGTGCTTGGCTTCACCGGAGACCCCAAGCTGGCCATCGCCGTGTCCCTCAGCCTCCTCGCCCTGCTCTACATCTTCTTCAGTAAGGAGGAAGAGCCCTTGGCTTTTTGTGGAGAAGTCTCTGCGGAGTAAATCTGAGTGGTGACCCCTCGGTTTTGAACCAAAGGTGTTAGTTTAGTTTAGCTTATTCTCAAATATGTGCAAGGGTTGTCGTATAGAACTAATTAAAGCAAAAGTAAAAAAGAAAAAAAAGAGACGGTGCTAATAAAAATTAAAAGACTAATGTAGTAAAGGTATAAAAAAGGCTTGCATAAAATATTTACAAGAGATAATATACACAAATTAAGCTCATGACATTTTTCCCACCACATGATGCATTTAGTCAGTTACGCTTTTGCCCACTAGAGGGCAGCATAATATAACAACACATTTTCCTTAAGCTTAAGCTGAACCAAAACACCATATCAAGTACAGCAGTCAATTACCATCCACTACCTCAACTGCAATGCACTACGTCGACTCTTATTGATTGTAATTGATTACCCCAACTGTAATTGATTACATCAACTGTAATTCAGTTCCTCAACTGTAATGATTACTAGGACTGCAATGATTAGTCGATTAATCGCCAAGTCGATTGCCAGAAAATGAATCGAATCAAATTTTTATAATTGATTCATTTGTACAAATATTGCCAAATATTTGCTGCTTGATGCTTCAGAAATTCAAATGTCTGGATCATGGATCATTTTAAAATGAATACTACTTTTCTTGGCTGATTGTCAGATAAAGCAAGCAAATTTAAATACATCACTTTGGACTCAAAGTTGCATTTGCTATTATTTATGACATTTTCTAGACAAAGTGATTAATTGGAAAAATTATCGTTAGATTAATCGACTATGAAAATAATCATTAGTTGCAGTCCTAATGATTACCTCAACTCGAGTGTCATTGACTACCGAATGTAATTGATGGTCGGCTCCCACCCCTTCCAGTGTTGGTGTACTTCGGGGGGCGCCGGGAGGGCGAGAGCTGGACCTGGGCCTGGGTGATCAGCACCTGGCTGGCCCGCCAGGTGGGATACTTGGAGCTGCTGCTCAAACTCATGTTCGTCAACCCCCCCGAGCTGCCCGAGCAGACCACCCGCGCTCTTCCTGTCAGGTGAGTCTGCAGAGGCCCTACCTACACGCACACGCACACACACACACACACACACACACACACACACACACACACACACACACACACACACACACACAAGCATACATATACATATACTCCTACTATGCAAAAACACACACACACACTCTCACGATACAAACACACTTACACAATAAACACATACACACACACTCAATCACTCACTTTACTTCTCTATCTCTCTCTTTTCTCTTTCCTCCTTTCTGTTTCGCTCTTTCATTCTCTCTCTCTCTCTCTCTCTCTCTCTCTCTCTCTCTCTCTCCTCTCTCTCTCTCTCTCTCTCTCACTAAACCTAAATTAATTTAATATACAATTCCACAGAATAAGAACCAGTTAACATGTGATCACTACAACCGCCCTGGTTGGGGGATTGGCTGGATGTCAGGCCCTGGTAATTGCATCTATCTCTCATCCATGTCCCTCTTGCCCTAACCCCATCCGTCTGTGTGTCACGTGCTGAGCAGGTTCCTCTTCACCGACTACAACCGTCTGTCCAGCGTCGGGGGGGAGACCTCCATGGCGGAGATGGTTGCCACCCTCTCTGATGCCTGCGAGAGGGAGTTTGGCTTCATGGCCACCAGACTCTTTAGGGTCTTCAAGAATGATGAGATCCAAGGTTAGCTGCTTGTGTCAGGTGGTGCCTGATGTCAGTCATTCACCACAACACACACATCATATAATCGACATGTATTCAATATGTAACACAATATGTATGTTACTACCGACAACACTTCAGCTGCATTGTTGCTGTATTGCCCATATTTAGCAGCACAGTACACAACATGTGCATTACGTTTAGTGCATAAACATGCAAATGCGATATGATTCACTATTAGCAGGTGGCAATTATCATTTATCCATCATAATTACCATTTTCACTGAAAAACTAATTTGTTGATGTGACATTTGTTGGGGTCTGTACAAAACAAACATGTTTTCTTTCATCTGGAGAAAAAAAATGTGTAGGCCAGTGCATCTCTGCAGTAGCACTACAGTACTTCATTTATAACAGTGTTCTCCATTTACATTTACACATTTTACCCTTATCAAAAAATTGCACTTGGCCATATTGCCATTTCGATTAATATTTTTGATTAATTGTTCCGCCCTACACGACATGACTAATTGCCAGTTGCTTCAGTCAGTCTCAACTTCTTTCGCTCCTCCTACCTTATCTTTACCTGCATAGCTATCCAATGGACTCTTTCGTCATTTCATTAAAAAAAAGCTTCTGGTGCAGACATTTTCCTGAGCATTCCTGTGGGCTGTTTCTTGGTCTCCCGGGGCTTTCCTCTAAACATGTGGCCCCTCCCTGCGTCCCCAGGTAAGAAGTGGAAGAAGACTTGCTGCGTGCCATCCTTTGTGCTGTTTGCCCTGACGCTGTGCTGCCTCATCACCGGCATGACCCTGCTGGCTATCTTCAAGGTGGGTGCAGCACTCGGGTGATGGATGAATAAGACACACACTCAAATACATTATCAATCACATCTCAATTACATTAGCAGGCCTACTCAGTCCTTCTTATCTCCTAAATGAAGCCTGGTATGTAATACTTGCCTAATGTAGAGTGGATGTTGTTTATCCAGTTCATTATTTGTTTATTCAGGTTTTTATTTCGCTTCGTAAGACTGGCCCATTGCATATCACAGTGGTTCCCTCACTCTCCATTCTATCTATGCACTTACATCAGAGTGTGTTGAGACACTTCAATGATCAGCAGCTGATCAATACATTCACTCCTTTCTATGGATTTGTATTGATATGAATATGAATAGAACTGAATCTGTGGACCACCAGGCGTCGACATACCACGTCTTTGTGTGAATGCATCTGCTTGACAACGTGTGTTTGGCTGCTGTGATCCTCATCTCCCCCAGGTGGACCCTGGGAACCTGACAGTGAACGCGGTGCTGATAGCCATGGCCAGCGTGGTGGGGCTTGCCCTGCTGCTCAACTGCAAGACCTGGTGGCAGGTGGCCGACTCGGTCCTCAACTCCCAGAGGAAGCGCCTGCACAGTGCCGCCAACAACCTGAATGCGCTCAAGAGCGAGGGCTTCATGAAGGTGCAAGTCTGCTCTGTCTCACCGGCAGCTGGTGGAAGGACAATAGAGTGTGTTGGGATCCAATTAAAAGTATGAAGTCTACCATATACACTCATGAAAAATGATTCCCTCCCCAACCAGGTTCTCAAGCAAGAGGTGGAGCTGATGTCCAAGATGGCCAAGACCATCGACGGCTTCACCCAGAACCAGACGCGCATGGCCGTCATCATCGACGGACTGGACGCCTGCGAGCAGGACCGAGTGCTGCAGATGCTCGATACAGTCAGTGGCGTCTTTGTATTTGTTTTTTTTAATAAAACATATATTATCCAATTTGGATAATATATGTCTTTATTATAACATATAGATTTAAGACATTATTCAAGTTGATGTCCGTGTCCGAGAGACGGTGAAGCTTCTCAGACACATAGTATAACGCCACAGTGTGCGGTGCATTTCATATACAACATCGCTCACTATAACGCTCATAACGCTCATCCTAACTATGGGCATAACACGTCTGTCCCCCCCTCCTTCCTAGAACTTCCCGAAACGCTTTTTTTGAAAAAAATTCATAGCGTGCAAATCCGAGCACATGGGGGTTCACTTACGCTTTAAAAACAGAAATTGATACATGATTGGTCAATCTCAAGGTTTCTTTATACTCATTCCACTCTGAGGCTGTAGCATGCTGAAATGAGGAGCAGCCTAGAGTACTGCTGGCCTTGGGGGTAACGCGTTGTATGTTGTATGTAGTATGTAGTATGTAGTATGAATTATTATTATTATTATTATTGTTATTATTATTGTTATTATTATTATTATTATTCAATATTTAGCTTCATTGTACATTTGTAATGCAGAGAAGCATCAATGAAACGCAGTGCTGTTGCATTCACTGCAGTTGTGTTCCTTCACCTGCTAAGACAGGATCCATGCAGAGCCCCTCTCTGCAGAGTGGCTCCCGTCTGCACAGCTGGGGCCAACCTGCCTCCTACAAGTTCAGATCCCTGCTCCCAGCTGCTGTAATGGAATTTCCCTCTGGCAAATGTTATTATTTGTTGGAGTAATTCCCGGGGAGTGGGGCAGCGTCCTGCGCACTAATCTAATCTGCTCTTCTCGGAAAGCATCTCGCGCTTCTTATGAAGGCGTCATCTGTCTGAGTGTTTCAAACCCTAGCTGTTTGCTAACACAAACGACTCTCGCATTGTGAGCCGCTTTACTCCTTAGTCTTAAAGTTGTTATTGCTAGCTGCTTAGAACATGCCTCTAACCATATCAAAAGTAAAATTGTATTATATAATTGAAATTATATTATGTGTGTTATAGTGTTAATCCACTGCAATAACATCGAAATCATCTCCGTTCTATTCACCATTCATAATCCATGCCATTGACCACGGGCGTCACGAAACGACTGTCATGAGTCTGATCCAACTGCCTGAGCTTGTTGACCAGCGGGTTTACGAAGCGTCTGAAGCGTAAATCAGTGTCCTGTGATACTGGGGTGGGGGGGGGGGGGGACACAGACAATGTGTGTTTACAAAGTGCAGCGGAAATCCCCAGTCCCCCAGCATGCAGCCGTTGGACAATTAGTTTAACTAGGCACACTAGTTTAACTGGATGACACCCTGTCATTAGGTTACGCTAGTAAGCTGAGCCGCGTGTGTGTGTGGGCGGGGGGGGGGGGGGGGGCAGTGCAATGTTGGGTGTCACATCCTTAATTGACCCATGGATCGATCAGTTAAGAGCGTGTAGGTTTGGGTAAAAAATTATGGTGGTTCACTCAATGATATGATTAGTTGATCAAACCTGTGTTGTTCTTCTTGATTACCAACGCAGTCAATTCCAAGAAACAAGATATTGACCAGCACTTATTCTTCTTCTTCTGTCTCTGCCTGTCTCTCTTTCTTTCTTTTCTCTCTCTCTTTCTTTCTTTCTTTCTTTCTTTCTTTCTTTCTTTCTTTCTTTCTTTCTTTCTTTCTTTCTTTCTTTCTTTCTTTCTTTCTTTCTTTCTTTCTTTCTTTCTTTTTCTCCCTCCCTCCTCCCTCCTCCTTCCCCCTCCCTCTCCTCCCCTCCCCCTCCACCAGGTCAGGGTGCTGTTCTCCAAGGGGCCCTTTATCTCCATCTTCGCCAGCGACCCCCACATCATCATCAAGGCCATCAACCAGAACCTGAACAGCGTGCTGCGTGACTCCAACATCAACGGTCACGACTACATGCGCAACATCGTCCACCTGCCTGTCTTCCTCAACAGCCGAGGCCTGAGCACCGCCAAGAAGCTCTGCATGGCCACTCCCGTCAACGGAGACCTGGTGCCGGCGGAGGGTAAGGGGGGGCAACAACCAGCCAGCCCTGTTGGGCTGATCTCCCAGGAGTCTGTGACATGAAAGCAATGTTTGATTTAGGGTTACTTACGTCGCTGTGTGCACCAGCTGTGGGCAAGCTTTCTACTATTACGGCCAATTAGCGATCGACAACTTGTGGAGTGCAGTCACACACGCACACACATAGGCACACACACACACACACACACACACACACACACACACACACACGCACACACGCACACACACACACACACACACTTAAGCACATAGCTTAAGCAGAATCAATAAAATGTCTCATCAACATTTTTATGCCAGTTGTATAGGTAGTGAATGAAGTTGTGTTTTTCTCCATTCTTGTTTAATGTGACTCTACCCGTTCTCTCTCTCTCTCCTCTCCAGGATTGCATGAGGACATGGAACGGAAGTTGTCCCAAAGTAACATCGGAGACCAGTCCAAGTTTGGCAGCAAGAACGCCTTAAACCGCAGAGTAAAAAAAAACACAAAAAGCCCTTCTTCTACTCAACATAATTAGACACAATGATATACACACCCCAGTTCAGCTCACAGGGGACACTCGTCAACAACAACAAATCTCCAGGGGAACTCATGGTGGCATTATAAATGTACAACATTGCTGGTCATAAATTGCTTGGCAAAATACAGAGCTACATGACGTGGAATCGGTTAGCTTTTCCAACCACACCCAAGCTTTCTCCAACTGTTGCACGGCACCCGAAATAGAAAACAATTCATCAATCGGCCGGTGTTGTTAATCAAATCAGCCCTGTAGTTACGGAGGGCTGCGCACAAATCCTCTAGAAGATTACTACTTCTTAGATTACCCCCCCTCTTAGAACTTTCTCAACACTCAACGCAAGGCCCTCGACCCAAAGATACACGCATAAGGGGGAGAGTTAGATGTAGAGGGAGAGTGGGAGAGGGTGTGAGAGAGATGCAGGGTGTTAGAGAGAGATTGAGAGACAGGAAGAGAGAGAGAGAGAGGATGTGAGAGATCCAGGGTGTGAGAGAGAGGGAAAGCCCAAGAGACGGGGAGAGAGACAGAGGGTGTGAGAGAGATACAAGGGTGTGGGAGGGAGAGACCGAGAGGGACGGGAAGAGAGGGGGAGAGACAGACAGAGGGTGTGAGAGGGAGGGAGAGACCGGGAGAGAGAGGGAGAGTTCCTGGCTGTGCGGCCCGAGAGCGTAGTGTAATTGATGTAATGGCTGTTTATCTTTCCCGCTGCGGTGCCCCAGCCTAATGACTGGGCTTAGCAGCGGTGGGTCTGGTGACAAAACACTGGCACCGGCGGCTGCTGGCGGGAGCCTAAGTGTCTCCGCTGCCATCACCCCCACCAGCCCCGCCCCACCACCCCCCTTTTACCCCTCTCCCTCCCTCCCCACCTTGCCGTTTGTTTGTGTACTCACCTCCCCGCCCCCCCTTTAATCAAAGAACAACATGCTCTCGCATTGCACTCTCACTCAAAATCCTGCTAATTATTGTCAGTGTGTGTGTGTGCGGGTGCGTGTGTGTGTGTGTGTGTGTGTTATTTGTCGGTTATCTGTTATATTTTCTGTGTGATACACCTCTTCTTTGTTGACGGTATGGAACAGCCATATGTCTTCCCCTGCCTAAGTGAGAGGTCACAAGACTGGAGTCACGAGCCGAGAGACAAACTCAAGCTTCCCTCTCATACACTTCTGCCTTATGGCTCTGAGGGCAAACATTTGTCAATAAATGGCTTGTATGATCTCACTGTCAAAATATAGACATTTCTAAGCTGTTGACAGATGAAATGGGAAATATATGAGGTGGAATATATAAAAACAACTGTTAAAAACATCCCAGGCAGCATCCTTTCACATAGGTTTTAAATTATATGTGTATGATTTAGCCTACCTCTATGATAAGACCCGCAGCTGCTGTAACTTCCAACCCTGTGTTCATTTAAATGACACCAGGCTCTCTCTTGAGATATATACGTTATTATTAATGATCCATAATCGCCAATGTCCATTATAATGAAGCATGCATACTAAGCACACGTGGTTTACCGTAGGATACGTACCGGCGGCGGCAGATGCAGCGCACCCTGACCAGGCAGATGTCCTTCGACCTGACCAAGCTGCTGGTGACTGAGGACTGGTTCAGTGACATCAGCCCTCAGACCATGAGGAGGCTGCTCAACATCGTCTCCGTCACGGGTAAACACACGGATTACACCCGCCCGCCCATGTAGCAGTGTATAGGAGTTGCAAGGGATAAACTGGTCCAATGGTATTATATGTACTTCCTTATTTACAAGATAAAGAAGACCAAAGTATTTGTGTTATATCTTATTGTGTGTGTTTACATATAAACCTGCATACATCAAAGTGGAGAAATCCTTGAGGTTGATGAGAAAGGGAGTAATTGCAACATGGTGGAGCAGTGGGCGAGTGTGAATACATCTTGTAGAGCCAATCCTCTGCTCTGTTCTTGGCAGGTCGGCTGCTGAGAGCCAATCAGATCATTTTTAACTGGGATCGGTTGGCGTCGTGGATCAACCTGACGGAGGAGTGGCCCTACAGGACGTCCTGGATCATCCTCTTCCTCGAGGAGACCGATGGAGTCTCAGACCAGGTCGCCCTGAAGACCATCTATGAGAGGTACACACACACACACACACACACACACACACACACACACACACACACACACACACACACACACACACACACACACACACACACACTCTCACTCTCACTCTCACTCACTCACTCACTCACTGCACACAAAGCCACAAATGTGTCCATATCCAGAGAAATATTCCAGTCCATATTTTCTTTCTTTTTCATGATTTAATTCTTTCTTGTAACATACTAAAGGCGCACAAGCAAAGATATATATACATTTCTTGACCCAACTAAGTATTTAGATTTTTGTGTGTACTATTGATTTGATTCTGATTCTATGATGGCATCTCACTCTCACCATCTCTATATCACTTGCCAAAACACTGCTATAAAACCTGACCAGTAGGTGGCAGTATATGCTCTTTATTTCAGTGCAGGCCACAGAATAATCTTACAGTCACTGCCAGGGGCTCAAAGAGCCAAACGACAAAAGGCCGTTGATTAAGAGGTCTTGTAATTGATCCTAAAAAGCAATATAAATGGTGATGTGTATACAAATCACTCGTTTCTATATAAAACCCATTAGTGACTGATTCAGAGCAGCCTTTTTTAAATGCCACTTCCCACTTATCGGGCCTTAACATTAGGGCTTCACACAGGCCTTGACATCAGGCCCAGCGCAGGCCTGAACGCGGTCGCAGAAAGAGAATAAAGAGTATCAGACGATCGCGTGTTTGTTTTTGCGTCGGTTGCCATGCATGAGAAGTGGAGGGCGGGAGTAGGGCCGGGCCGTCTGATTTGGGAGCTGTTGTTCATCAGTGGCTGGCCTTTAAAGGTTGCACTCTGTCACAATACACTAGCGCCTGGGTCTCCCGCGGCAGAGAAGTGTCACAGGCGCTTACTGTCAGCCGCTCGGCCAGCCTGAGTCAGAAGCACCCCCCCCCCCCCAGACACACACACACACACACACACACAAACACACACACACATCCACACACCCCCAATCTCTCCCCATGATGCTTACAGCTTACACACACTGCTTCGTTAGGCTACCGCTTTACTGTTACTGCTCCTCAATGGCGAAGAATAGGCATAGCCTGGCGTGGTTTGCTATTTCTATAGCCGTCCGAGAGTAATGTTAATACGCTGTCGGAAGCATTTATGGTTTAAGCATAACGGCTTGTTCAGTGCCGATGGCGTGGCATCTTTGGTGAAGAGATGATAACACACGTGAACGTGCTTCATTTTTTTTTTATCACTGCCGCTCCGATAAAATCTTTTTTCTCGATCACGCACGACTTGACGTTGAATATTTTCTACAGCCAAGGATTTTCTTCCAGATCGACACATTCTAATGGTTGAGTTGAAAACAAATACGATAAATAAAAACGCAGTTGACGCAGTTTGCGTTTTAATTGTAGCGTGCGAGGACTGTATTCAAGTGCACTTTCATGCGATTCACCTCGCCTTACCACAGAGCCCGATCCCCGCCTGTGCTTATCTTCTCCCCCCTCATTGGTTATCTGTGAAAAGGGCTGCGGTGTTTCTGCCGCAGCCATCTAAGGACCGGCCCTAATGATGATGACAGGAAGCCTCAAACAGGGCTAAACAGGGACGCCTTGCCTATAGCTCTTATCTCTGGCGCTGATCTGCTGCAGATAAGACCCCCCCCCCCCCCCGCCCTCCACTCGCATCTCCTTCTCCCTTTCTTGTTCTGAGCTTTTCTTCCTCTTTTTTTTTTTTTTTTTTTGTGATCTGAGTGAGACTCCTTGCTTCTCTTGTCTTGTTTTTTGCGTGTGACTTGTTTAGCTCTTACTCACCCCTTGTGAGACAAAAAGGGACGCAGCGCTCCCTGAAACTGAACGTCCTCTTTGGCTCCCTCCGAAAGAGATAGTCGTCTCTTTTCTCCAAACGTTTTTAGCTTCCCCCCCCCAAATAACTGTAAATGACAATATTATTTGATTATTGAAAACTAACTAGAGTACAATCTACGCTAGTCATTACATTCCCCCGCACCGCTACTCTGTGTTAACGTTGGACGCCAGCGTATTACTCTGAGCGTGCTTTGGGGCCTACGGCTAGCGTGATTGAGTTTGGCTGTGTTATCAGCAGCAAACCAAAAGGCAGTTGTGTGTGTGTGTGTGTGTGTGTGTATGTGTATGTGTGTGTGTGTGTGTGTGTGTGTATGCTGCATACACTGTGTGTGTGCGCTACGAATGCGTACGTTTTGCACCCTTGTGCTTATCCTCCTGTAGACACGAGACAGCGGTGGTGCACACATCCTCATGCGCATGGCTAAGTGAATATATTAGTGGTGAAGTGAGCGCGGGGGGTGAGTCAGCCCCCCTAATAGGTCAACTGTCTCTGCGCATCGCAGTCACGCGCCAGGGTGCCTCTTCCTCTGTCGGGATGCTCGGTAAGCTGCAGCAAAACACCACCCGGGTTGTTAGGACCTTCGGTAAAGACACGTGTGGTTGTTTTTGGAGCAAAAACAGACATTTGACCTTTTTGTCTCGACCTTGCTATTCTGTGCGTTGGGATTGTTCTTTTTGTTCTTGGGGAAGTATGCCTCTCATGGTTAAAAATACATATGGACGCTTTACAGAGTATGTCTCCAGACGCACATAACACGACATCACACACGGTGGTTTAATTAGGTTAGTAAGCACACAATATGGACAGTAGCATGCGTGGGTTTGTATTTAAAGAGGCAGGCGCTGCTTTCTCTCAGTGCTGTCTGGCTAAAGCCTGGGAGCTACCTTGCTGATAAGCAGGGGGGGATATACCCCTTCCCCATACTAGCTATTATTATTTTCTTCACAATCTTTCACATCGCGCTGTCAAAAGGGCTAAAAGCTGTTTTTAGCAACTTTGCCTGGCAGCTGCTTGTGTGTGTGAAGGGCTGTGAAGTGCCGTTGCGGGACAGAACAAGAAGCGGAAAACATGTAGCGCTAATTCCTGTAGCGGTAGGCCGCTTCAGCCTCCAGTCTAATCTGACGGAGAATGCGTGTGATTATTTCCTTTTTTTCAACAATCAGCTATTTTGTTCTTTAACCTGGGCTCGCCAGACTGGTGTGTGACCTAAAAAGAGTTTTCTCAAATTGAGCAACCTCAACTATACACGCACGCATGCAACTGTCTTCGGGAGTCAATTGTTTTGCAGTAGAAGACAACAGCAAGACAAATTATGACATGGTACAAGTATGACAAATAACCAACAATATAATCTAATTAAATAAAAGTAATTCATTTGAATATTTGTAAAATAAAAAATGGCTGCGAACGATACTTCACCAATGCAACTTAACGTCCAAATACACATAAGGCACCAATGAGCACACAGCCTGATCTCACTAGTTCTGCCTGACAGGACCAACTGACACTAGAGCACAGCGAGCCAGCGCTGGGAGTCCTCTGTGATAACTCAACTGTAAAAACAACACAGAAACAAGACCTTCTTTCAGAAATTAGGGTTTTTGTGTCATATGAAATTAAGAAATTGTTTTTTTAACAACTTCTAGCCTTAAGAAATGGGACCAAGTTTTTAAGCAATGTCAACTGTAGCTTGTGGAAAGCTCCTTTTTTCTCCCCCTTTTTTTTGTCGTTTTCTACTTTTAGAGGATGACTTACAACTAGCCAATATTTATTGCTCCAAAGCTTGGCTACTTGACTACACTTCAGTCTGATATTTTTCAGAAGATCTTTGTACTTCGGTAAATATGGAAACGCTCTGTTTTCTGCTGAAAAACAAACTTAGTAGACATTTTTTCTTTCTTTTGTTTAGGTTCAAATTTAGGTTAAATATATGTATTTTTAAACCTGTTTTTCTGATGACTTGATGATGTTTTTTCTATACAGTTATATTTAGTATTTTTAGGGCTAGAGAGAGGCTAGTAGAAAAACTGGGTTGTGTCCGGTCATAGATGAGAAAGATTTAACGCCACGAAAAGCCTCTCTTCTCTCAGGTTACGATCCTTGAACCCCCCGAGGTCCGTTTCTGCACCGTCAGCCCCATAGAGAGTCTATTCCTGTACTTTATGTTTGGAATCCCATTTCGGTATAATAATTTTTCAAAAAATAGACACAAACCCTCGCAGCATTCTCTGGTCCATGGAGCCGGGTCCCGCGCCCTGGATCCCGGTCTGAACCGGCTCTGACATCTGGCGCCCTGTCTCTGCCAGCCCGCCCCCGCTGCACACAGGAGTGTTTTCCTGGCGCGCCACCGGAATATCTGCTCTTCGCTCGCACGCACACACGCACGCACACACACGCACACACACACACACACACACACACACACACACACACACACCCCATACAGACACACAATAGTGTTTCCCCTAAGATTTTTTCCAGCAGGGGTGCTGAGGTGTGTGTGAGGTGCTGATGTGCGCATGCACAGGGATGCTGATGTGCGTGTACACAGGGATGCTGACGTGCGCGTGCACAGGGTGCTGAATGCTGATCTGCGCGTGCACAGTGCTGATGTGCGCGTGCACAGGGTGCTGATCTGTGCGTGCACAGGGTGCTGATGTGCGTGGTGCTGATGTGCGTGGTGCTGATGTGTGCATGCACGGGCACAGAGAGGTTTTAGTGTGATCACTGATTCCAGTAGGGCTCTGGTGCATTCCAACACAAATGGTCTCATACAATGGTATAACAATACAACAAATGGCATGTGCGCAAGCCACATTTTCTTGGCATTAACGCAAATACAGTTTTCAGTGTACAATTTATAGCCATCCCATCCTCTGGGTTTCAAAATACTGTTGCTTCTGTTCCGCACAATCAAATATGTACTGTCTGTTATTAAGTCACTTAAGTGGCGGCCATACAGCCGCTCTGTAACTTCCAGCACTGCTCAAAATCTTGGCGCAAATCGCAGCGCCATCCATCGCTGCTCATTATATTAAACACAAAACAAAACCTAAAATGTTATCTTCCGACATGTTGTTGTCCTCTTTTCTACTACGCGACATTGTGCGATGCTCCATGGCTCATCTGGGCGACCCGCTTCACATTGAAGCCCTGCCGCTGACTTCTTCAATGCGCTTTTTTAAGCGTTTGGAAATAAAATGTGTTTTAACCAGAACTTGAATGGGAAAAAACGATGACGTCATCTGTAAGTTGAAATGTTACATGGTGGCACTGGAAAGGAGCATGGTGGCACAGAGCTACTATTACATTGTTGAGGGTTGTATATCATACAGGGGGCCGTGTGTATATGATATACGTTTTTAAATAAACAAATATCATTTTCAGCGCCCAACATTATTTTTAATGAAATGATGGATGCATGGCGGGGAAACACTGCACACAATACAACACACACACATACACACAAACAGGTTACTTTGTAAGCAGCCTCTAGCCACTTACAAACACAAACCGAAAGGACACTTGTGTACACATACATTGGCTTTACATATATATGTAATGCAACATGTGTACAAATAAACATACTTAATAAACACAGAAAACCTGTTATACACTTGCACACAAAACACACATTACTTACACCCCCACACACACAGAACTGTGACAACAGTGTAGGAGCATATGCCCCAAGTCCTCTGGGAACCAGTATAATTAATCAGAGACGAAGATGCAAGCGGTGCTTAGCTTGGCACACACACACACACACACACACACACACACACACACACACACACACACACACACACACACACACACACACACACACACACACACACATACATATACACACACACACACACACACACACACACACACATACACACACACACACACACATACACGCCCACACACTCACACATATACACGCACAAACACACACGCACACACACAGGAAACTAAATGCAACAGAGAACTAATGTATTAAGTTTGACTTATATCTGGACTTTGTATTTTTTGCTCCAATAATTACATTCTTCTTATTTCTCTCCACTTATCGTCGTCTCCCCTCTTTTTCGTTTCGCTCTCGCTCCCCCTCTTAGAGACAACCACTCCTCGGACCGCACCCTCCATCCTCCATATCCGCATAAACACACACACACACACACACACGCACACTAATGATGCTCAAAGTGAATGTGTGCAGGCCTGCCGTGCAGCCTTAATTAGAGAGATTCTTCTCCCGAGTACTAAAACATTAAAATGACACTGTCGTCATTCAGCACTCCTTTAATTGACACAATTATTGTAATTTGGTCGCAATTACGTGTCAGAATAAAAGCGCTGGAATAGAAGGCTGACTCCTATTTATGTGAAATTCTTCTTCAATAAGTTCTTCAATTTGACAAAAAAGACAAAATCCATGTTACAAAAAAGGCAAGATCCATTAATTTTCCGATGATGCATACTTTTGGACATTTTTTTTTGTCCTCTTTTGAAAAGGCTTTTAATTTTATTCCTCCAACAGCCTATTGTTCAGGTGTGTTTCTAGAATGGCCTTGACAGGGTTTCTACTCTCAAAGCCAGATGAACTGTAGAAAATGTCTTTTATTTTCTTGTTTTCTCTCCATGTCTGTTACTCTGTCTCTCTCTCTGTAACTGTACCTGCTGAGGCAGCCTATTGTCCCACAGTTGAAGCTTTTTTTTAAAACAATTTAGACATCCGCAAAGTAGCCCTAGAGCACCCGTGAATTTGTTTTACATGACTATCAAATCAAATAAACAAAGGCGTGTGTGTGTGTTGTTTGTGTAGGGTGTGTTGTGTGTGTGTGTAGGGGGTGGCGGCTTTGCCTTTTGTGTGTCTGTGTTTATGTGTATTAGTGGTGGGTCGAAGAAATCGCTTATCTCTGCTATAAC
>JAOPHQ010005475.1:0-86674 GCA_030340625.1 Merluccius polli | reverse complement strand
ACAAAAAAATCTGGTTCATTAAACGTATTCTGTGTTCAGTGAACTGTATCTATTCAAATTATGTCCAGTTTTAGCAGATGTGCACCTGTGTCTCTTGACAGAAAGTCAGTGGAAATGTAGGGCTGAGGCTCTCAGAAGAGTCTCTGGAGACTCCAGTGAAAGCAGTTTGTGTGCATGTCCACAAACCAGCTCAACGCTGCCCTCTTGTGTCAAACCACAGCCATTACAATAAAGACTGATTACATGAACTCAACTCTGTTCAGGCCCATCTTGAATAATAGCTTACAGCTTCAGCAGCAGTATGCATGTCATTGGGTTAGCCTGGTAGCAGACGGAGGCTAGTGTTTAGCGGTGGTTCCTCATGGCTTCCTTAGCTGCCAGGATGAGGGCTGTGAGGGTGGACCGAGGCTCGGCCATCTCCAGGAACGGATGCTGCAAAACAGCAGCGTTGGTTAACGTCACAACGGAAATATATTGTTGTATTTCAGTAATGAACTGTAGCAAAATACTTTTCTCTGAAGTGTCGTAGTTCAAGCCTATTAGAAATGTCATTGGATGATTTCGATGGACACACACACACACACACACACACACACACACACACACACACACACACACACACACACTAAGCCCTCCACATGGGCTGGGGAGAGACTTCAGCACCTAGGACAGCGATAGTTCCCCCCCACAGGGGGACTGGGTGAGGTCACTGAGGATCAATTCTATTCAACACAGCTGCTGCTGGTTTGGCAATCAGCCTCACCTGCAGCCACTCACTAATTAAGACTCACCTGCAGAGAAACCGAAAGTTACGTATGTAACTACGGTTCTATGAATCCCGGATGACCGCCAGAGGCGGTGCTTCAGCACTGGATGTCTCCATCTCGCGCATGCGCAGGTCGAGTGTTTATACCAACAGAGTCACCTGTGACCCCTGATGACACCTGCGAGTCTATATCTTCCGGTGACATCAGAGGATCGGTTCCTGCAGAATCTTCTCGCGAGCCCACAAGGATTCTGAGTGACAGGACGCTCTGGCGGTCATCCGGGATTCATAGAACCGTAGTTACATACGTAACTTTCGTTCTATTTCATCCCTACTGACCGCCAGAGGCGGTGCTTCAGCACTGGATGACCCATAACAACAAAGTCACGAGGAATGCCAATACATACCTCAGTGAGAGGAAGCAGTAGAGGTGGGCAGCAGGGCCACACCCAGTGGATGGGGAGTGGCCACATTCACCCGGTAGAACCTGGAGAAGGTAGTCGGTGATGCCCACGATGCCGCATCACAGATGTCCTGCAGGGGCACGCCACGCAGGGCCGCCCATGACGTAGCGACAGCTCTAGTAGAGTGGCACCTCACCCCGGATGGCAGGGGGCGACCACTGTGTCTATATGCCTGGGTGATGGCATCCACAACCCAGTGCGACAGTCGCTGCTTGGAGAGAGCACAGCCTTTCTTAGGACCACCGTAGCAGAGGAACAGCTGTTCTGACCGTCTCATGCTTGTGGTCAGACTTACATAGACCCTTAAAGCCCGCACAGGGCACAGCAGTCCTGACTTTTCCTCCCCTGCAGGGGGGGGTAAACTGAGCCAGGTGGATAGGCCGGTTAAGGTTCGATGGTGAGAGAACCTTAGGAAGGAAAGCCGCATTCGGCCAGAGGGTGACCCCTGAGCCGTCTGAGTTCCACCTCAGGCATGATTCGCTCACAGAGAGAGCATGCAGCTCCCCGACGCGCCTTGCTGAGGTGATGGCGAGGAGAAAGGCAGTCTTAGCAGACACCCACTTCAACTCCGCCTGTGCCAGGGGCTCAAAAGGCGGCAGACACAGGGCATCCAGCACCAGGGGCAGATCCCACACTGGAGCTCGCTGTGCCTGTGGGGGTCGCAACCTCAAGGCTCCCTTAAGGAAAAGGGACACGAGTCTGTGGCACCCCACGGTGTTGCCATCGACACGAGCATGTCGGGAGGAGATGGCTGCCACGTACACCCTCAGGGTAGCTGGGGATCGTCCGCCCTCCAGAAGGGACTGTAGGAACTCCAGAACCTTTGGAATTGCACAGTGCACGGGGTCCTCACCCCTGTCTGAACACCATACGGCAAACAGCTGCCACCTGTTCGCATACTGCATCCGGGTCGAAGGCGCCCTGGCGTTCAGTATGGTATCCTGGACGGCGTCTGAACACCTCGTCAGCAGCGGGTCGGGCCCTGCAGTGGCCAAACCCAAAGCTGCAGGTGCTGAGGGTCGGGGTGCCAAATCTGGCCCCCCAGTTGGGACAGGAGATCGACCCTGTCGGGGAGACGCCACGGTGCGCTGCGGCAGAGTCTGTGCAGCAGAGGAAACCATGTCCTCCCCGGCCAGAAGGGGGCTACCAGCAGCAGGCTGTGGCCCTGTTGGAGGACCCTCTGCAGTACCTGATGAATGAGAGGGATCGGTGGAAAGGCGTAGAGGAGACTCTCTGGCCAATCGTGGGCGAGAGCATCCTGGCCCAGAGGGCTGGTCTCCTCTGCCAAGGAGAACCAGAGGGGGCAATGGGTCGACTCCTCTGTGGCAAAGAGGTCTACCTCTGCCATGCCGAGGACATCCCAGATGTTGAGCACCACCTCTGGATGGAGCCGCCACTCCCCCGGTGGAGGCTTGCCACGGGACAGGAAGTCTGCAGCCTGGTTCCGTCCCCCCGGCAAATATATTGCCCTCATGCTGGCTAGGCGGGGGGCCGCCCACTACAGGAGGTCCCGGGACACCTGCAGCAACCGCGCAGACCTGGTTCCCCCCTGGTGGTTTATGTAGGAGACGGCTGAGACATTGTCCGTCCGTACCAACACGTGCTTTTCTCTTAGGAATGGGAGAAAGGACTGCAGCGCCATATGCACTGCCCGTAGCTCCAGCACATTGATATGTTCTGAGCGGTCCGGTACGGGCCACAGCCCTTGAGCTGTCCGGTTCTGCCACACAGCGCCCCACCCTGAGAGGGAGGCATCTGTTGTGACAGCCTCCCGACGGGATGCAATGGAGCCCATGGGCATGCCCTGAAGGAGGAAAGACCTCTCCCTCCATGGAGCCAGGGCAAGGAGGCAACGCCGTGACGCCCTGAGTCTCCTGTGCTGGTTCCGCCTGGCATCCAGGTGGAAGCTGTTCAGCCACCTCTGAAGGGGACGCAGTGACAGCAACCCTAAGGGGACCACCGTGGCAGCAGCCGTCAGCTTGCCTAAAAGGCGCATATACAGGACATAGCGCAGACAGCGGTCCTCCCGAAAGAGGAGAAGGAGGCGGAGGATGTCGTCCACACGCCTGGGTGATGGGCAGGCCTTCATGGTAATGGCATCCAGAGTCATTCCCAGAAAGAGAGTACTCTGTGAGGGAACCAGGCAGCTCTTCTGGAAATTGACCCTGAGACCGAGCTGGGCCACATGTGAGAGAAGGGTTGCAGTGTCCCGGGTCACCTGAGACCGGGATGGTGCACAGACCAGCCAGTCGTCCAGGTAAGGCAGAATCTTTGCGCCCCGCGACTGCAGGGGTGAAAGTGCTGCCGCCACACACCTGGTGAACACCCGTGGAGAGAGGGAGAGGCCGAACGGGAGCACCCTGAACTGGTAATGGTGGCCCTGAAAAGCAAACCGCAGAAATTGCCTGTGGTGTGGCGCTATGGGGACATGGAAATATGCATCCTTCAGGTCTATTGAGGTAAACCACTCCCCCTCGGCAACAGTACGTAGCACCTCTGCAGTGCTGAGCATGTGAAATCTCAGGACCTTGAGGAATCTGTTGAGTCCCCTCAAGTCGAGGACTGGGCGGAGTCCGCCATCTTTCTTTCTGACAAGAAAGTAAGTCGAATAGAACCCCCCGGGTGGTAACAGGGGGTCTACTGGCTCGATGGCACCCTTGTCCAGGAGGGCAGACAGCTCCTGGTTGAGGGCATGAGCTTTTGCCGGGTCTTGAATGATGGTCATCTTGACCCGGCCGAAGGCTGGGGGCCGGCGTCGGAACTGAATGTTGTACCCGTGGGTCAAGGTGGAAATCACCCACGGGTCCCTGGTGGAAGCAGCCCAGTAACTGAGCTGCTGCTGGGAAAAACCGCCGACGGCCGGCCCCGGGCTCTCAGCGCCTGGTCCCCCCGGCCTCTGGAGGCCCTGGGGGGACGACGGGCAGCATCCGAGGTCTGAGGCTGCCTAAAGGGCGGCCGTTGAGGGGCTCGAAAGCCACTGGGGGAGGTCTGTGGCCGCGAGCGGCGCTGGGGGGGAGCTGCAAAGCCCCCTGGCCTGCTGGGAGGAGGCATACTCCTGTGAAGCCCAGAGAGCTGCTGTCGAGTCTGTCTGGCCTGTACTGTGCGCTGAAGCGCCTCCAGAGCAGCCGACCCAAAAACCTCCCCAGGTTCCACGGGGACACTGCGGAGGGTTCTCCGGCATGTCTCAGTGAGAGGGGACTGTGCCAGCCACACCTGGCGGCGAGCCTGGACAAGAGTGGACATTAGTCGCCCCAGTTCCCTGGACATCAAGGCGAAGGCCTGCAGAGACGCGTCACCAAAGCTGTGGACGGACGCGTCCACCGTAGCCTCCTGCAGCGATGCTGAGAGAGCAAGCATCAGATGGGACAAGGAGTTGCCGATGCGTCCCATGCGTGCTGCCGCATCATAGGCCTTAGCGAGCAGGTCATCCGTAACCCTACACTGAGGGCGAGGACACCTAGCGTCTGGCCTCAGAGCCGAGAGCCGCTATAGCCGGCTCAACCGCTGGCATGCGGCTGGCTGCATCCTGCATGGCGGCTAGGGTCCGGCCATCCGATGTTGCATGAGAGAGGGCTCTAGTATCCCTCCAGCACGCGTGCAGCTCCCTAAGGTATTCCTCTGACGGAGGCACCGTAAAGGTGGCCGGGGCTGGGCCACGCCTGAAGAAAGCGCTGGCGGGAGCCGGCTGAACTTGCGGGACGTCCAGCTGCAGGCGGGCCAGGGCCATACGAATGATGGCACCCATCGAATTATCCTCGGACCCAGTACCACCACTGTGGGCCGAGGAGCGGGAGCTCACTCCAGAGCCGTGCCCGGAGGCGGTGTCCTGGGGAACCGTGTCCGCCCCATAGTCAGCGAACTCGGTGGCTGATGCCACCAGGGAGAGCGCATCATCCTCCGGCTCGAACACAACCGTAGGAGGAGCAGGAGCACCCGTATCGCCTGCACCAGTTCCAGACCGGATGGCCAGGACGAGGGACTTCATCTGGTTCAGCTCCTCAGTCAACTGGTCCACCTTGGAGGCCAGTTTAGACTCCTTGGCCCTCCTCCCGGAGGAGGCACCCGCAGTCTCAGCCGCTCGCCGTTTGGGTCGGCTAGGCTGAGCCGGCGACTGCTGAGCTGGGGTCAACTGTCCCGGCTCCGGCGCCTGGCCCAGCAGGTGCTCAACCTCAGCCAGTCTGGAAGCCCGCACTGCCCGAGGCATGAAGCTGCAGTTCATGCACGAATCCTCCGAGAGCCCCTCTCTCAGGTGCTCAGGGCCGAGGCACGCAGGACACATGTCATGGCCATCTGCAGGCTGCAGAGAAGCCAGACAGGCCGAGCAGGAGTGTTCACCAAACATGGCCGGCAAACACACACAAACTAAGGACCTAACAGATGCTGGGAGAGGGAGCGAGCGCACTGCCTTCACCAACAGTGCTGCACAAATGAAGAGAAGCAAGAAATCAAACTGGCGCAACCGCAGGTGCCAGCGAAATACGCACTGAGTGGGCCGGACGAAAACGCCGGTAAAACCAGCAAAACGAAGTAGCGGTAGTACAAATGTCGGGAGAGGGAGCGAGTACACTGGCTTCACCAACAAACCACGCTACAACAAAAGGCGGTACAACCAACGGTGTACGATAAATCAAATGGGCAGCGCAACCGCTAATGCCCGTAATAATGACGCTGATGCCGGGAGAGGGAGCGAGTACACTGGCTTCACCAACAAGCGAACTATAACGAAAGGCGATACAACCAACGGTGTACGATAAATCAAATGGGCAGCGCGACCGCTAATGCCCGTAATAATGACGCTGATGTCGGGAGAGGGAGCGAGTACGACGCCTTCACCAACCTTACGAAAAGAGAATACTCGAAAGGAAACTTATACACTATGCCCGGTACTCGGGCAGTTGTAGAGACCAACCGGTTCAGAAGAGTGTCCGCGGCAAACCGCGCCAAACCTTCCGTTTCAGCCCGTCGCAGCCTTTGGAGGGCGCAGCCCGCAGCTCCGACAAGTTGTCGCAAGGCTACCGGCGACGAGCAGCAGTTCCGTAGAATGTGTCCTAGTTGAGCTAAAGCTCACTGACATACCTCTACCTGCGAGCGAGAAGATGAGAAGGAACCGATCCTCTGATGTCACCGGAAGATATAGACTCGCAGGTGTCATCAGGGGTCACAGGTGACTCTGTTGGTATAAACACTCGACCTGCGCATGCGCGAGATGGAGACATCCAGTGCTGAAGCACCGCCTCTGGCGGTCAGTAGGGATGAAATAGAACTGACAGTCTGTCCTCAGCCAGAGAGAGAGAGGGAGTAGTTGTATTTCATATGGTGTAATTGTAATTAACATATTGTAGTTGAGGTTGTAGTTTTTTTTATATGTTCTAGAAGTTGTAGTAAATAGTTTATTTATTCAGCCTAAAGGTTACAGTTATGTACAGTATGTGTGGCAACAACAAGTTGAATCGGTAGTACATTTTACACGGTTACATTTTAAGATAATCCAAAAGATATAACAATAAAACAAGTACGACGATGAAAAAGACAGACGTATCGAAGACAGACTAACACAGCGTACGACGACGCGACAAACCAGAACACAAAGGCCTGACAGGCGTACATACAGTGATTAGTCGTTTAAGGGTCTGATCATGTGAGGGATCACACTTTTACTGAATGGCTCAGTTCTACAGTGGACCAAGACTAGTTGTCTTGAAAAGCGTGTCTGGCGATGGCTGACCACTCAGGTGGGAGCCGCCTTCGAAACAGTTGGGACCCACGGAGCGAGGAGGCAAAGGCCCTGGAGAGGTCCTCGCGCCATGAGCTGAGAGAAGGGAGCCCAAGGCGGCCACAAGCCTCGCTGTATGTGGTGAACTCACCACCCAAAATGAGCTGCACTGAACTTGAGGTGGTAGCAGTATTACTTCATATATTGTAGTGGAGCCACTATTTAAAAGGTTGCATTTGAGGTTGGAGTGGTATTTAGTATGTTGTAGTAGAGGTAGTAGTTATCATAATAAGTTGTAATTGAGGTAGGAGTTGTACGCAATATGTGGTAGTTGAGGTTGGAGTTGTGTGTAATATGTGGTAGTCGAGGTAGTAGCTGTATATTTAATAATGTGGAGGAATATAATGCTGGTGCTGGGTTGAGGCCCCTGGTTAGAGCAGCTCTGTGCTCAGCGCTCTGTGTCAGAGTCTCTTCCCCCTCAGCAGCTGCAGCAGGTTCCTGCTGTAACAGCTCAGTGTCTACGCAGTCTGACTGAGGGAGGTTTTTGTATGGCTCTCAATCACTGTGTGAACACCCAGACACTGTTAATGACGTGTGAACTCTGACAGTAATAAACTGCTGCATCTTCACGCTGGGCGCCGTTGATGGTCAGAGAGAAGTCAGTGCTGCTTCCACTGCCACTAAACCGAGCTGGTGTTGATGATTCACGTGTAGTTGCATATCTTATTAGGAGCTTGGGGGCTTCTCCAGGTTTCTGTTGGTACCAGTGGAGATAAGTATTGCCATAAACTGCTGGGTTGGTTTTACAGGTCAGAGTCACTCTGGATCCTGCAGTAAAAGTCTCTACTGGTGGCTGAGTCACAGTCGCCTGACTGCTGGTTCCTATAGAAAACAAACAAACAAAACATTGAGTTATCCAATAGAAAATACAAGCAGACAACGACCGTTCTTCAACATTGTCATGGAGTTGAATGAACCGACCTGCTAAGGATCCACAGACCACTGTCCAGAACAGGAGGCTGAGGGGATTCATGGTTGCCACGGTTTCTGGGGTGTTGAGTGACAGCTCAGAGTCCTGCA
This sequence comes from Merluccius polli, assembly GCA_030340625.1. Taxonomy (NCBI): domain Eukaryota; kingdom Metazoa; phylum Chordata; class Actinopteri; order Gadiformes; family Merlucciidae; genus Merluccius; species Merluccius polli. The sequence continues at coordinate 78,651 of JAOPHQ010005475.1, read as the reverse complement.
GTGTTGAACTCAGAGGACTTTAAACCCTCTCAGAAGCCCAGTTTCAGCTGAGCATGCAAAGCTTCCTCTATATGGAAATGACCTGTTTCCACTCATCACACTGGGGGTGAGAGTGGATGCAGACCTTCTGGGAGGACCACTGTATCTCTGCTACATTCACACTATGGGAATACAAACATCATTTGGGAGGAAACCATTGGAATTCATAATCGATGACTTATTCTCTGAATTAGGCTAATTCCTGCTGGTTTGTATGAAATCCGTTAATTATATTTAATTCTGAGAATACACAGATGTTATGTAAATATTTAAAAACAGATAATATAATATTCTGTGTAATAACTGCATGAAGCCTATGTACATATATTACAAAGATTGGCTGAGTTGTTAAATTGGATTGAAAGTATCTGCACAATACTAAACGTTTTATAAAATATATGTAGAAATCTATATTTTATGATAAATCAACTTAACTAAAAACACATCAATGACATTGCTAACCACACCGTTATTGGATTGAATCATTGATTCATGTTTCTGTGATAAGTTAGTGTGTGTGTGCCAGTAAGCTATGTCTTCAATGTGCGGGAGGTTTTTGTACAGCCTCTTAATGAGTTTGTATCACTGTGGTGCACTTTTGGTGGAGGCACCAAACTCATCGTTGACTGTAAGTACAAGGAAACTTTTCTTTACCTGACGTATTACTAACTTTGAAAACCACCTTTATATTAAAATAGGTGTAAAGATTTTTTATTGTATAGATTTTAAGATGTTTTTTCATTGGATAGGTTAAGGACAGTGTAAACATATTCTTGTTCAGTTATTAAATGTAATTGTTGACATTGTTATTCAAATCATTTATTCATGATGAGCATTCATCCTTTATTAAGAATATAATTTATTTACTATGTACTTAATGAAATGGGCAAACAAATATCATGCAGGTTCTGTTGTTACTTCTGAAAGTACAGTGATCATTGAATGCTAATTTAATGATAAATGATATAATATAATTATGATAGAATATTTTATTTGAAATGTATTTGTGTGCTTAAAATATCCTGTTAAAGTTTTTTCTGTAGTTTTTTGTCCGAATGCCAAATGAAATATAAGAAAAAGGAAGTGAAACAAATAATTATTTAGAAAAGTTCTGCCACCTGACAGTTGGTGAAACATTTAAATGTGTTATGAATGAATTGATATTAATTCCCACATTACAATCAACAACTCCAACTCTTGGTGAATATTCATGTTCCCTTCCCTCTGTGCTCCCTATGAGTGGTGATGGTAACTGAGCCTGTTGTCCACTTGTCTCCTCTCTCTCTCTTCCAGTGGGAGTGGTGCAGCCCAGGCTGAGCGTCCTCCCTCCCTCCAGAGTGGAGCTGGAGCAGGGCAGCGCTACACTGCTGTGTCTGGCCAGTGGGGGCTTCCCCTCAGACTGGACGCTTGGCTGGAAGGTGGAGGGCAGCAGCAGGTCTGGGGGGGTGTCAGCTAGTCTGGGGGTCCTGGGGAAAGATGGCCACTACGGCTGGAGCAGCACCTTGACCCTCCCTGCAGACCAGTGGAGGAAGGCGGGCTCAGTGAGCTGTGAGGCCAGTAAGAGTGGCCAGACGCCTGTCGCTCAAACCCTGAATCCTGGCCAGTGTTCAGAGTAGAGAGGCTCCAGCATGGAAGTACTGTACCATACAAAATCTCCTCTGACACGTCTGCTTTATATCTCTCTGTCTAAGGTAGCGCTGCAGCTTTTGATGATTCACATTAACTTGTCTTTGAGCCATTATTACTATTATGCTTTCTGGTTTTCATCCCTTGCTTGTGTTTATCACATTGTATGCTGATGATACAATAAAGATCACTTTAAAAAAAAAAAACACTTTTCATGCAATCATTCTTATTTTATATCTTGTCATTTTAAGCCAGGTGTACAAAATCAAGGTAAACTATTTGAGATTTCTATTAAATTACTTAATGAAGTGAGTTTTACTGCCATTCTGAATGAAGGGTTAAAGCTATGGTGTGTATCTCTGAATGAGCAAAGTATTGGTTGTGTGGATGTGCTTGGACAGTGTGTTCACTGTATTCAGTGGACCAGTGTCAGTCATAGAGCCACTGCTGCTGAGATGACCCATGTGTCTCAGACTGACTTCATGCCACTTCATAAAATAGTAGATCGGGGCATGTCCAGGTTTCTGCAGATAACAACTTAGAAACATGTAAAAGTACATCTCAAAATACATTCAGTATCTCTCACCGAGACATATGAACCCTAGCCTGCTGAGTGGAGCAAACAGTAACATATTCATAATGTTCATATGAGTCAAAGACCAAATCGACATCACAAAATTCTGGTTCATTAAACGTATTCTGTGTTCAGTGAACTGTATCTATTCAAATGATGTCCAGTTTTAGCAGATGTGCACCTGTGTCTCTTGGTGACAGAAAGTCAGTGGAAATGTAGGGCTGAGCTCTCAGAAGAGTCTCTGGAGACTCCAGTGAAAGCAGTTTGTGTGAATGTCCACAAACCAGCTCAACGCTGCCCTCTAGTGTCAAACCACAGCCATTACAATAAAGAGTGATTACATGAACTCAACTCTGTTCAGGCCCATCTTGAATAATAGTGTAACCGTAGTGGTTGTAGTTGAGGTAGTATAGTTGTATGTAATATGTCGTAGTTGAGGTAGTATAGTTGTGTGTAATATGTTGTAGTTGAGGTAGTAGTTGTATGTAATATGTTGTAGTTGAGGTAGTATAGTTGTATGTAATATGTTGTAGTTGAGGTAGTATAGTTGTATGTCATATGTTGTAGTTGAGGTAGTAGCTGTATACAGGGCCGTACCACCATTGAGGTCACCGAGGTCCGGACCTCTGTATTTCTACAGAGGTCTATATAATGAAAGTACTTGAAATAATTGCCTAAAAGTAACTATACTACAAAGATATTGTACAACGCCAAGATTGCGACTTGCGCATCTGATCACCATCATTGCTTGTGTGTGTGTGTGTGTGGTGAAGTGGATGATCTTGACGTTATCCAAACTCTTTGATTATGTCAACAACTTGAGGCAGCGCCAGGATCAGCGACAGCGACAGGCAGTGCCTGAATCCATGCGAAGCGTGATACAGCTAACTAGAGAGTTTTACTAGTGGACCGCTTGGAGTCTCAAGTTATAGAAATGTGAAAATAGTTAGAAACCAGGATAGTTTATTAAATAATGTTTTCTATTCCCATGTGATCTCATTTAATCAAATCATTGTATTTGATGAGTGTGGATGTGTGTGTGTTGATAGCCGGTCTACACCTCACCTGGCTGAGTCAGACTGATTGGACTCTGGGCTGGTGGGGCTGCACACCTGTGGTGCAGAGCAATCATGGCACCCAGGATAAACCAGCTATCACCACACACACTCAGGAGAGAGACACTGTCATGGCAGCACGTTACATCTGCTCGGAGAATACCATCTTGCCATCTCCAATAAACGCATTCTTCAACCAACATCGACCCGGGTCCTGTCTCGGAGGGCCCCAGCGAAAGCCACTGATGTGGCGTATGGTTAGAGTCCACTGCTACAATGAGTTTATATTAAAACAAGAATGAAATCTAATGACTTGTCCACCATAGACTGTATGAAAGGTGAAGTCTCATCAGATGATACTTTTTGTGTCTTCACAAGTGACAACCTAACCCTACCGCTCTGTAGACCTACAATGCAGTGATAACAGAATAATAAGAAAATAAAAAAGTCTTGAGTCACATCTCTCATCAGACAGAAATAAATTATATTGAAATATGAGATTTTGAGGTAGGATGTAAGTAAGGTAAAGTTGATGTAGTTCTATGTAATAGGTTGTAATTAAGGTAGTTGTATTTATTATTAATAATTCAATAATAATGATTGTATTCATATGTGGTAGTTGAGGTAGTCGTATGTCACATGTTGTAGTAGCTGTATATTTAATAATGTGGAGGAATATAATGCTGGTGCTGGGTTGAGGCCCCTGGTTAGAGCAGCTCTGTGCTCAGCGCTCTGTGTCAGAGTCTCTTCCCCCTCAGCAGCTGCAGCAGGTTCCTGCTGTAACAGCTCAGTGTCTACGCAGTCTGACTGAGGGAGGTTTCTGTACGGCTCTCAATCACTGTGTGAACCAACGAACACTGTTAAGGTAGTGGTAACTCTGACAGTAATAAACTGCTGCATCTTCATGCTGGGCGCCGTCGATGGTCAGAGAGAAGTCAGTTCTGCTTCCACTGCCACTAAACCGAGCTGGTGTTGATGATTCACGTGTAGTTGCAAGTCTTATTAGGAGCTTGGGGGCTTCTCCAGGTTTCTGTTGGTACCAGAATAGGTAATTATTGCCGAGAACCGCTGGGTTGGTTTTACAGGTCAGAGTGACTGAGGATCCTGGAGTAACAGACTTTACTGGTGGCTGAGTCACAGTCACCTGACTGCTGGTTCCTATAGGAAACATACAAACAAAACATTGAGTTATCCAATAGAAAATACAAGCAGACAAAGAAGGGGGTCCACATTTTGATGGAGTTGAATGAACCGACCTGCTAAGGATCCACAGACCACTGTCCAGAACAGGAGGCTGAGGGGATTCATGGTTGCCACGGTTTCTGGGGTGTTGAGTGACAGCTCAGAGTCCTGCAGTGTTGAACTCAGAGGACTTTAAACCCTCTCAGAAGCCCAGTTTCAGCTGAGCATGCAAAGCTTCCTCTATATGGAAATGACCTGTTTCCACTCATCACACTGGGGGTGAGAGTGGATGCAGACCTTCTGGGAGGACCACTGTATCTCTGCTACATTCACACTATGGGAATACAAACATAATTTGGGAAGAAACCATTGGAATTCATAATCTATAACTTATTCTCTGAATTCGGCTAATTCCTGCTGGTTTGTATAAAATCCGTTGCTTATATTTAATTCTGAAAATACACAGATGCTATATAAATATTTAAAAACAGATAATATAATATTCTGTGTAATAACTGAATGAAGCCTATGTACATATATTACAAAGATTGGCTGGGTTTCAAAAGTTGTTAAATTGGATTGAAAATATCGACATAATACTAACCTTTAATAAAAATATATATAGGATTTATATTTTATTATGAATATACTTGACTTAAAACACATCCATGACATTGCTAACCATAACTTTATTGGATTGAATCATTGATTCATGTTTCTGTGATAAGTTAGTGTGTGTGTGCCAGTAAGCTATGTCTTCAATGTGCGGGAGGTTTTTGTACAGCCTCTTAATGAGTTTGTATCACTGTGGTACACTTTTGGTGGAGGCACCAAACTCACCGTTGACTGTAAGTACAAGGAAACTTTTCTTTACCTGACATATTACTAACTTTGAAAAATACCTTTATATTAAAATAGGTGTGAAGATGTTATGATTTTTTATTGTATAGATTTTAAGATTTTTTTTCATTGGATAAGTTAAGGACAGTGTAAACATATTCTTGTTCAGTTATTAAATGTAAATGTTGACATTGTTTTTCGAATCGTTTCATTATGATGAGCATTCATCATTGATCAATGATTGATATTAATGAATTAATTTATTTTCTATGTACTTCATAAAATGTGCAATCAAATATCATTCAGGTTCTATTTTGACTTATAAAAGTGAAATCATCATTTAATGAAACACATTTTTTTTAAATGTATTTGCGTGCTTTAAATATCCCGTTATAGATATTTCTATAGTCTTTTGGCTGAACGTGAAATGAAATAGAAGAAAAAGGAAGTGAAACAAATAATTATTCAGAAACGTTCTGCCACCTGACAGTTGCTGAAACATTTAAATGAATTTATGTTAATTTCCACATTACAATCAACAACTCCAACTCTTGGTGAATATTCATGTTCCCTTCCCTCTGTGCTCCCTATGAGTGGTGATGGTAACTGAGCCTGTTGTCCACTTGTCTCCTCTCTCTCTCTTCCAGTGGGAGTGGTGCAGCCCAGGCTGAGCGTCCTCCCTCCCTCCAGAGTGGAGCTGGAGCAGGGCAGCGCTACACTGCTGTGTCTGGCCAGTGGGGGCTTCCCCTCAGACTGGACGCTTGGCTGGAAGGTGGAGGGCAGCAGCAGGTCTGGGGGGGTGTCAGCTAGTCTGGGGGTCCTGGGGAAAGATGGCCACTACGGCTGGAGCAGCACCTTGACCCTCCCTGCAGACCAGTGGAGGAAGGCGGGCTCAGTGAGCTGTGAGGCTAGTAAGAGTGGCCAGACGCCTGTCGCTCAAACCCTGAATCCTGGCCAGTGTTCAGAGTAGAGAGGCTCCAGCATGGAAGTACTGTACAATACAAATCTCCTCTGACACGTCTGCTTCATATCTCTCTGTCTAAGGTAGCGCTGCAGCTTTTGATGATTCACATTAACATGTCTTTGAGCCGTTATTATTATTATGCTTTCTGGTTTTCATCCCCTGCTTGTGTTTATCACATTGTATGCTGATGATATAATAAAGATGGAAAATCACTTTTCATGCAATCATTCTTATAATATATCTTGTCATTTTTTACAAATTATTCTTTATTCAGGATGTGGAAACTATTTGAGATCTCTATTAAATTCCTTAATGAAGTGAGTTTTACTGCCATTCTGAATGAAGGGTTAAAGCTATGGTGTGTATCTCTGAATGAGCAAAGTGTTGGTTGTGTGGATGTGCTTGGACAGTGTGTTCACTGTATTCACTGGACCAGTGTCAGTCATAGAGCCACTGCTGCTGAGATGACCCATGTGTCTCAGACTGACTTCATGCCACTTCATAAAATAGTAGATCAGGGCATGTCCAGGTTTCTGCAGATAACAACTTAGAAACATGTAAAAGTACGTCTGAAAACACATTCAGTATCTCTCACCAAGACATATGAACCCTAGCCTGCTGAGTGGTGGAAACAGGAACATATTCATAATGTTCATATGATTCAAAACCAAACCGACATCACAAAAAATTCTGGTTCCTTAAACGTATTCTGTGTTCAGTGAACTGTATCTATTCAAATGATGTCCAGTTTTAGCAGATGTGCACCTGTGTCTCTTGGTGACAGAAAGTCAGTGGAAATGTAGGGCTGAGGCTCTCAGAAGAGTCTCTGGAGACTCCAGTGAAAGCAGTTTGTGTGCATGTCCACAAACCGGCTCAACGCTGCCCTCTTGTGTCAAACCACAGCCATTACAATAACGAGTGATTACATGAACTCAACTCTGTTCAGGCCCATCTTGAATAATAGCTTACAGCTTCAGCAGCAGTATGCGTGTCATTGGGTTAGCCTGGTAGCAGACGGAGGCTAGTGTTTAGCGGTGGTTCCTCATGGCTTCCTTAGCTGCCAGGATGAGGGCTGTGAGGGTGGACCGAGGCTCGGCCATCTCCAGGAACGGATGCTGCCAAACAACAGCGTTGGTTAACGTCACAACGGAAATATATTGTTGTATTTCAGCAATGAACTGTAGCAAAATACTTTTCTCTGAAGTGTCGTAGTTCAAGCCTATAAGAAACGTGATTGGATGATTTGGGAGGACACACACACACACACACACACACACACACACACACACACACACACACACACACCCTCCACATGGGCTGGGGAGAGACTTCAGCACCTAGGACAGCGATAGTTCCCCCCCACAGGGGGACTGGGTGAGGTCACTGAGGATCAATTCTATTCAACACAGCTGCTGCTGGTTTGGCAATCAGCCTCACCTGCAGCCACTCACTAATTTAGACTCACCTGCAGAGAAACCTGACAGTCTGTCCTCAGCCAGAGAGAGAGAGGGAGTAGTTGTACTTCATATGATGTAATTGTAATTAACATATTGTAGTTGAGGTTGTAGTTTTATTTCATATGTTCTAGTAGTTGTAGTAAATAGTTTATTCATTCAGCCTAAAGTTATGTATGTGTGGCAACAACAAGTTGAATTGGTAGTACATTTTACAAGGTTAAATTTTAAGATAATCCATAAGATATAACAATAAAACAAGGACTGCAGAAATACGATGATGAAAAAGACAGACGTATCGAAGACGGACTAACATAGTGACAACGATGCAACAAACCAGAACACAAAGGCCTGACAGGCGTACATACAGTGATTAGTTGTTTAAGAGTCTGATCATGTGTGGGATCGCGCTTTTACTGTATTGCTCAGTTCTACAGTGGACCAAGACTAGTTTTTGAAGGTTGCATTTGAGGGTGGAGTGATATTTAGTATGTTGTAGTTGAGGTAGGAGATGTATGTAATATGTTGTAGTTGAGGTAGGAGTTGAATATAGATGTTGTACATTATATGTGGTAGTTGAGGTTTGAGTGGTATTTAGTATGTTGTAGTTGAGGTAGGAGTTGTACTAATATGTGATAGTTGAGGTTGAGGTGATAGTTGAGCCAGCTGCTCAAAGAACAAGCTGGCTTTCGAAGTGGTATGTCAACAACAGACCAGGTGACCCTTCTATGCCAAGTCATAGAGGACAGCTTTCAGTCAGGAGAGAAGGCCGGTACCGTTTTCCTGCACCTCACAGCCGCATATGACACTGTCTGGCTACGCGGACTACACATGAAGCTCCTGGAAACCATCCCAGACAAGCACATTGTGAGCTTCATAATGGAGATGCTGAGCAACCGCAGCTTCCGGCTACACACCAGCAACGGCCAAAGCAGTAGAGTGAGAAAGCTCAAGAACGGTGTCCCACAAGGCTCAGTGCTGGCACCTATGCTGTTCAACATCTACATCCACGACCTACCTGCTACACAATCAAGGAAGTACGGCTATGCAGATGATCTGGCCATCCTACTGAGCAAGCCATCCTGGGAAGCAGTAGAGGAGGGCCTCTCTGAAGACATGAACACCCTGTCTTCATACCTGAAGAACTGGCGCCTCAAGCTCAGTGCTGATAAGACCATATCAACAATGTTGCATCTCTACAATAAAGAAGCGCCCCGCGAAATGAACATCATGGTTGACGACACCCGGCTACAGTACCAGCCCTTCCCCACATACCTTAGCGTGAAACTTGACAGAACACTGTCATTCAGACAACACCTGGAAACGGCCAAGGCAAAGACAACCTCCCGTGCCGCGCTGATACGGCGTCTAGCCGGCACCACATGGGGTGCCTCCACACAGACGCTGCGCATTTCCACCGAGGCCCTGGTGCTCTCAAGTGCAGAATACTGTGCCCCGGTCTGGTGCCGTAGCCCCCACGTCCACAAACTGGACACTGCCCTTAACACTGCCCTACGGACTGTCTCCGGATGCCTAGGAGCCACCCCAACCAACCATCTGCCCGTCCTCGGAGGAATCACCCCTGCAGAAGTCAGGCGAGAAGGAGCCATGCTGGCTCTTGCCCGAAAGGCACAGGCGAGTGAATCCTGCCTCCTCCGCAAAACCACCACCGAGACGCCACAGCGAATGCGCCTCAAGTCCCGGCGCCCCTTTGCCATACACGCCCAACAACTGCTCCGGAAAATACCAGCCGACACCTGCAAGGCTGCCTGGGTCAAGGCGACACGGAGGGAGCAGTGGAGGTCAGCAGAACCATCTCGGCTACACCATTACATCAAAGACCCCACAGACGTTCCTGGCCAGCATCTACCCCGAAAGCAGTGGACAACCCTCAACCGCCTGAGGACAGGTGTGGGACGCTTCGGGGCAGCAATGCTGAAGTGGGGCATCACAGACAGTGCCCAATGCGAGTGTGGAGACCCAATACAAACTGTGGAACACATCCTAACCAGCTGCCCCAAACACCGGCCCCCGAACGGCGAGCGTGGTCTAATTGACCTTGATCATAGGACGCTGGACTGGCTCGCCTCAACAGAAATGAAGGTCTAATGACACACGACAGAAGAAGCAGAAGAGGTAGTAGTTGTATGTAATATGTGGTAGTTGAGGTAGTATAGTTGTATGTAATATGTTGTAGTTGAGGTAGTCGTATGTCACATGTTGTAGTAGCTGTATATTTAATAATGTGGAGGAATATAATGCTGGTGCTGGGTTGAGGCCCCTGGTTAGAGCAGCTCTGTGCTCAGCGCTCTGTGTCAGAGTCTCTTCCCCCTCAGCAGCTGCAGCAGGTTCCTGCTGTAACAGCTCAGTGTCTACGCAGTCTGACTGAGGGAGGTTTTTGTACGGCTCTCAATCACTGTGTGAACACATCACTGTTAATGTAGTGGTAACTCTGACAGTAATAAACTGCTGCATCTTCACGCTGGGCGCCGTCGATGGTCAGAGAGAAGTCAGTGCTGCTTCCACTGCCACTAAACCGAGCTGGTGTTGATGATTCACGTGTAGTTGCATATGTTATTAGGAGCTTGGGGGCTTCTCCAGGTTTCTGTTGGTACCAGAATAGAAGAGGACTAGAAACATCACCCCTTGTGTATTGAACTTCTGGGTTGGTTTTACAGGTCAGAGTGACTGAGGATCCTGGAGTAACAGACTTTACTGGTGGCTGAGTCACAGTCACCTGACTGCTGGTTCCTATAGGAAACAAACAAACAAAACATTGAGTTATCCAGTAGAAAACACAAGCAGACAAAGCAGGGGGTCCACATTTTGATGGAGTTGAATGAACCGACCTGCTAAGGATCCACAGACCACTGTCCAGAACAGGAGGCTGAGGGGATTCATGGTTGCCACGGTTTCTGGGGTGTTGAGTGACAGCTCAGAGTCCTGCAGTGTTGAACTCAGAGGACTTTAAACCCTCTCAGAAGCCCAGTTTCAGCTGAGCATGCAAAGCTTCCTCTATATGGAAATGACCTGTTTCCACTCATCACACTGGGGGTGAGAGTGGATGCAGACCTTCTGGGAGGACCACTGTATCTCTGCTACATTCACACTATGGGAATACAAACATAATTTGGGAGGAAACCATTGGAATTCATAATCTATAACTTATTCTCTGAATTAGGCTAATTCCTGCTGGTTTGAAATCCGTTGCTTATATTTAATTCTGAAAATACACAGATGCTATATAAATATTTCAAAACAGATAATACAATATTATGTGTGTAATAACTGCGTGAAGGCTATGTACATATATTACAAAGATTGGCTGGGTTTCAAAAGTTGTTGAATTGGATTGAAAATATCTACACAATACTAACCTTTAATAAAGATATATGTATTATATTTCTATTATAAATCTACTTGACTTAAAACACATCCATGACATTGCTAACCATAACTTTATTGGATTGAATCATTGATTCATGTTTCTGTGATAAGTTAGTGTGTGTGTGCCAGTAAGCTATGTCTTCAATGTGCGGGAGGTTTTTGTACAGCCTCTTAATGAGTTTGTATCACTGTGGTACACTTTTGGTGGAGGCACCAAACTCATCGTTGACTGTAAGTACAAGGAAACTTTTCTTTACCTGACATATTACTAACTTTGAAAACTACCTTTATATTAAAATAGGTGTGACGATTTTTCATTGTATAGACTTTAATATGTTTTTTCATTGGATAGGTTAATGACAGTGTAAAGATATTCTTGTTCAGTTATTAAATGTAATTGTTGACATTGTTTTTCAAATCATTTCTTCATGATGAGCATTCATCATTCATTAAGAATAAAATGTATTTAATATGTACTTCATAAAATGGGCAAACAAATATCATTCAGGTTCTGTTTTTACTTCTGAAAGTACAGTGATCATTTAAGGCTAATTTAATGATAAATGATATAATATAATTATGATAGAATATTTTATTTTAAATGTATTTGCGTGCTTTAAATATCCCGTTATATATATTTCTATAGTCTTTTGGCCGAATGCAAAATGAAATATAAAAAAAAGGAAGTGAAACAAATAATTATTAAGAAAAGTTCTGCCACCTGACAGTTGGTGAAACATTTAAATGTGTTATGAATGAATTGATGTTAATTTCCACATTACAATCAACAGCTCCAACTCTTGGTGAATATTCATGTTCCCTTCCCTCTGTGCTCCCTATGAGTGGTGATGGTAACTGAGCCTGTTGTCCACTTGTCTCCTCTCTCTCTCTTCCAGTGGGAGTGGTGCAGCCCAGGCTGAGCGTCCTCCCTCCCTCCAGAGTGGAGCTGGAGCAGGGCAGCGCTACACTGCTGTGTCTGGCCAGTGGGGGCTTCCCCTCAGACTGGACGCTTGGCTGGAAGGTGGAGGGCAGCAGCAGGTCTGGGGGGGTGTCAGATAGTCTGGGGGTCCTGGGGAAAGATGGCCACTACGGCTGGAGCAGCACCTTGACCCTCCCTGCAGACCAGTGGAGGAAGGCGGGCTCAGTGAGCTGTGAGGCCAGTAAGAGTGGCCAGACGCCTGTCGCTCAAACCCTGAATCCTGGCCAGTGTTCAGAGTAGAGAGGCTCCAGCATGGAAGTACTGTACAATACAAATCTCCTCTGACACGTCTGCTTTATATCTCTCTGTCTAAGGTAGCACTGCAGCTTTTGATGATTCACATTAACATGTCTTTGAGCCATTATTATTATTATGCTTTCTGGTTTTCATCCCTTGCTTGTGTTTATCACGATGTATGCTGATGATATAATAAAGATGGAAAAATTCACTTTTAATGCAATCATTCTTATTTTATATCTTGTCATTTTAAGCCAGGTGTATAAATTCAAGGGAAATTATTTGGGATCTCTATTAAATTACTTATTGAAGTGAGTTTTACTGCCATTCTGAATGAAGGGTTAAAGCTATGGTGTGTATCTCTTATTGAGCAAAGTGTTGGTTGTGTGGATGTGCTTGGACAGTGTGTTCACTGTATTCAGTGGACCAGTGTCAGTCATAGAGCCACTGCTGCTGAGATGACCCATGTGTCTCAGACTGACTTCATGCCACTTCATAAAATAGTAGATCACGGCATGTCCAGGTTTCTGCAGATAACAACTTAGAAACATGTAAAAGTACGTCTCAAAACACATTCAGTATCTCTCACCAAGACATATGAACCCTAGCCTGCTGAGTGGTGGAAACAGTAACATATTCTTAATGTTCATATGAGTCAAAGACCAAACCGACATCACAAAAAAATTCTGGTTCATTAAACGTATTCTGTGTTCAGTGAACTGTATCTATTCAAATGATGTCCAGTTTTAGCAGATGTGCACCTGTGTCTCTTGGTGACAGAAAGTCAGTGGAAATGTAGGGCTGAGGCTCTCAGAAGAGTCTCTGGAGACTCCAGTGAAAGCAGTTTGTGTGCATGTCCACAAACCAGCTCAACGCTGCCCTCTTGTGTCAAACCACAGCCATTACAATAAAGACTGATTACATGAACTCAACTCTGTTCAGGCCCATCTTGAATAATAGCTTACAGCTTCAGCAGCAGTATGCGTGTCATTGGGTTAGCCTGGTAGCAGACGGAGGCTAGTGTTTAGCGGTGGTTCCTCATGGCTTCCTTAGCTGCCAGGATGAGGGCTGTGAGGGTGGACCGAGGCTCGGCCATCTCCAGGAACGGATGCTGCCAAACAACAGCGTTGGTTAACGTCACAAAGGAAATATATTGTTGTATTTCAGCAATGAACCGTAGCAAAATACTTTTCTCTGAAGCGTCGTAGTTCAAACCTATAAGAAACGTGATTGGATGATTTGGGTGGACACACACACGCACACACACACTAAGCCCTCCACATGGGCTGGGGAGAGACTTCAGCACCTAGGACAGCGATAGTTCCCCCCCACAGGGGGACTGGGTGAGGTCACTGAGGATCAATTCTATTCAACACAGCTGCTGCTGGTTTGGCAATCAGTCTCACCTGCAGCCACTCACTAATTAAGACTCACCTGCAGAGAAACCTGACAGTCTGTCCTCAGCCAGAGAGAGAGAGGGAGTAGTTGTATTTCATATGATGTAATTGTAATTAACATATTGTTGTTGAGGTGTCATATTTAATATGTTTGAATTTGTAGTTGTATTGAAGATTTAATGTATTAAACATATCTGGATCCAAACTACATTTTAATAAAAGTGAATACTTCCCCATTAGTAGTAATGCTAGAGAATATCCCAATCTGCTATGTAAGTTATCCGCCGAGGCCTTTACATATCCAGGTGTAAAAGTCACCAAATCCTATTACAGTCTATTTAAAAGTAACCTCGCTCCTCTGCTGGAACAGTGTGAACAAGATATTAAAAGATGGTTTGTATTTTGCCTCTCTCTCTCATCGGGAGAACACATTCTGTAAAGGCTCAAGAGGCAGTGGGTGGGGTGGGTGGAGTCGCCCGCAATGCTGAATGCTTTGCGGGACAGGCGTGTATTGTAGATGTCTTGGAGGGAGGGGAGGGGGGCACCGACGATCTTCTCAGCTGCTCTCACTATGCGCTGCTGAGCTTTGCCGGCCAGTGATGCGGTGTTGCAGCTCCAGGAGAGGTCCTCAGTGAGATGCACTCCCAGGAACTTGGTGCTGCTCACTCTCTCCACAGCAGCACCGTTGATGGTCAGTGGGGGGTGCTGGGTGGAGGCTCTGCGGAAGTCGACAACAATCTCCTTCGTCTTCTGCACGTTGAGAGAGAGATTGTTGTCTCTGCACCACTCGGCCAGTTGGCTCACCTCTTCCCTGTAGTTCGACTCACCGTTGTGGTTGATGAGCCCCACCACAGTCGTGTCGTCCGCAAACTTGACAAAGAGGTCGTTGCTGAATGATGGAGTGCAGTCGTGGGTCAGCAGGGTGAAGAGAAGGGGGCTGAGCACGCATCCTTGGGGGGGCCCCTGTGTTCAGCATGTTTGTGCTGGATGCGTTCCTGCTGACCCGGACTGCCTGCGGTCTTCCGGTCAGGAAGTCCAACAGCCAGTTACATAGTGAGGTCTGCAGTCCTAGACAGTCCAGCCTCCGGATGAGCTGCTGAGGGATGATCGTGTTGAAAGTTGAACTAAAGTCTAGGAACAGCATCCTCACATACGAGTCCTTGGTCTCCAGGTGGGTGAGAGCTGAGTGGAGGACGGTGGAGACTGCATCATCAGTCGACCTGCTGGCCCGATATGCAAAATGGTATGGGTCCAGTGAAGGGGGGAGGATGGATTTGATATGCTGCATGACCAACCGCTCAAAGCACTTCATGATGATGGGGGTCAGTGCAACCGGGCGGTAGTCGTTGAAGCAGGATGGAGAGGCCTTCTTTGGTACCGGGATGATGGTGGTGCTCTTGAAGCAGGTGGGGACCACAGCTTGGCTCAGGGAGGTGTTGAACATGTCTGTGAGGACATCTGTGAGCTCCTCTGCACAGTCCTTCAGCACACGACCGGGAATGTTGTCAGGCCCTGCAGCCTTGCGAGCGTTGATCCTGCGATTTTTGCGATACTTGCAGAGACTTTACTGGTAAAAAGTTTGCTAATTTTCCTACTCTTCCCCCTCCTTCCTGTCTGGATTCCCTATAAAGGGTCAATATGCTGAATGAAAGCAGAATATCATTTATTTATGTAGACTGCAGTAGGCGCTGATAGCTGACTTGGGGAGGAGCGTTTTTACATTGACAATCACATGACCAATAAAGTCTCGAGGCAAAGTATCATTTGTTCTCCTTGGCGTTGCTAATAACTCAGGGCAAGACCTGTGCTGGGGGAGTAGAGCTGCCGCTGGTAGCATCCGTGGGCTGAGAAGCAAAGCATCGCGTTTAGGCAGACTGACCTGGAGATTTCATATAGACTGACGGCATAGTAACACGGATGACTGAGTGATATGCAACCGAAGACTGGTGTTTTCTGTATTCCTTGCATTGTCAGCGCAGGCTGCATCCAAACGGAGGTTGGGCTGGGACCTGGGAGGTTTATGTAGGGGTTCTGGAGTACACGGTAATCCCGTATCCATGATAAAGCAGGAACGACTGTGCTGGTAGTGATAATAGCCACTGTTTTGTTTTGGTTAATTTCCGTTTGGTTTCTTTATGCCGAGTGCCATCTTGCTATCCTTTATTTTATTTATTTACACTGTGAACATTTAGACTCTTCATAGTCTAGGCTACTGGGCTGCGGCCCCAGGCCTAACTAACTCCTTCACCATAAGTGTCAAGCAGGGCTCCTCGCTCTCAGTGGTGTGCTGTGGTTAGATTTGTTTTGTTTTGTGTGTCTTTGTATTACTTTGGTTTATGCCATATTTGCATTGTTGTGGATCACTAGTTGATTTCCTTTTTTTTTTTCCATTTGTGTGCTACTTTGTTTTTGTGAGGTAGCCTAACTGTCCGGATTTGCCTCTTATGGAGGCTCTGAGATTGTAGGCCTGGAGTCTATGTTGAGTGCCCTATTCAACATCATTGCTGTGAAAATAGTCTAGCGGTTTTAGCATTTGTACCTTTTGAAGTTTTAAAATTGGAATTAATTTTATTGATCTTATGCTACCTGGATTGAAAAATAAATTATATAGTTTGTATCAGTCTCAACCTGTTTCCTGCGTGCGTTGATGCTCTTCTGAGCTGTAGGTCACATTTATTCCCATATTATGGATAGCTGCAACCACTCTATTTCACATATTGGAGAACAGTGGGAAAATGACTTGGGGGTCCAGCTGTCCGATGCCGAATGGGATATGGCTCTTACTAGGATCCACTCTTCTTCCATATGTTCTAGACATGCTTTAATACAGTATAAAGTGTTGCATAGATTACACTTCTTAAAAGCTAAATTAGCAAGAATATTTCCGAATGTAGACCCATTATGCGACAGATGTAAACAGACCCCGGCTACTTCCTATCATATGTTCTGGTCTCGTCCGAAACTTGCTCCTTTTTGGTCATCCTTTTTTGAAGTCATCTCTAATGCGTATGCTTATAACATCTCACCGTCTCCTTTGGTTGCTGTTTTTGGTTGGTTTTGTGATCCAACGGGATCTGTTCCTCCTGTTCCTTTACAAAGGGTCATTGCCTTTTCCTCCTTATTAGCTAGACGCTTGATTGTATTCAAGTGGAAGGCTGCTGCTCCTCCCTCACATCACCACTGGATGAGGGACGTTATGCAGAACCTGAAGATGGTAAAGATCAGATGTTCCTCAATGGTTCCATCAGCAGATTCCACAAAACCTGGGACCTCTAACAACTTATGGGAACAATTTACCTGGTCTGGAAGTGGAGCTCTGCATGATTACACCTGCCCTTGAGCAATCGTGTAACAAGAAGTAGGCCTATTAGGTGCACTTGTTGTTGTTGTTTTGTTTAGTTTGTGTTTATTTTTGTTTTTCTCCTCTTGTCTTTTTCTGTCTGTTGTCTATGACGAGTTTGTCACGTTGATGTTGGGTTTGATCTGTCTCTGTTTGTTGTCGGGATTGTTTTTCTGTGGTTATTTGTAAAACAGAGAATATGATTGTTGTGTATGACAATTGGAAAATTACAAATAAAGTGTTTTAAAAAAAAAGATGTAATGTATTGTAGTAAGGTTGTAGTTTTATTTGATATGTTATAATTGTATTTAACATATTGTAGTTGAAGTTGTAGTTGTATATGATATGTTGTCGTTCATATATTGTAGTTGAGCTACTATTTAATAGGTTGGAGTAGGATTTAATATGTGGTAGTTGGGGTAGTAGTTGATGTACTTATATGTAATAGGTTGTAATTAAGGTAGTTGTATTATAATATAATAATAATTCAATAATAATAATTGTATTCATATGTTGTAGTTGAGGTAGTCGTATGTGACATGTTGTAGTAGCTGTATATTTAATAATGTGGAGGAATATAATGCTGGTGCTGGGTTGAGGCCCCTGGTTAGAGCAGCTCTGTGCTCAGCGCTCTGTGTCAGAGTCTCTTCCCCCTCAGCAGCTGCAGCAGGTTCCTGCTGTAACAGCTCAGTGTCTACGCAGTCTGACTGAGGGAGGTTTTTGTACGGCTCTCAATCACTGTGTGAACACATAAGCACTGTTAATGTAGTGGAGACTCTGACAGTAATAAACTGCTGCATCTTCAGGCTGGGCGCCGTCGATGGTCAGAGAGAAGTCAGTGCTGCTTCCACTGCCACTAAACCGAGCTGGTGTTGATGATTCACGTGTAGTTGCATATGTTATTAGGAGCTTGGGGGCTTCTCCAGGTTTCTGTTGGTACCAGAATAGATCTTCATTGTCGTTAACCGCTTGGTTGGTTTTACAGGTCAGAGTGACTGAGGATCCTGGAGTAACAGACTTTACTGGTGGCTGAGTCACAGTCGCCTGACTGCTGGTTCCTATAGGAAACAAACAAACAAAACATTGAGTTATCCAATAGAAAATAAAAGCAGACAACGACCGTTCCTCAACATTGTCATGGAGTTGAATGAACCAACCTGCTAAGGATCCACAGACCACTGTCCAGAACAGGAGGCTGAGGGGATTCATGGTTGCCACGGTTTCTGGGGTGTTGAGTGACAGCTCAGAGTCCTGCAGTGTTGAACTCAGAGGACTTTAAACCCTCTCAGAAGCCCAGTTTCAGCTGAGCATGCAAAGCTTCCTCTATATGGAAATGACCTGTTTCCACTCATCACACTGGGGGTGAGAGTGGATGCAGACCTTCTGGGAGGACCACTGTATCTCTGCTACATTCACACTATGGGAATACAAACATCATTTGGGAGGAAACCATTGGAATTCATAATCTATAACTTATTCTCTGAATTAGGCTAATTCCTGCTGGTTTGTATGAAATCTGTTGCTTATATTTAATTCTGAAAATACACAGATGCTATATAAATATTTCAAAAGAGATAATATATTATATCTGTGTGTAATAACTGCATGAAGACTATGTACATATATTACAAAGATTGGCTGAGTTTCAAAAGTTAAATTGGATTGAAAATATCTACACAATACTAAATGTTTTATAAAATATATGTAGAATCTATATTTTATTATAAATCTACTTAACTTAAAACACATCAATGACATTGCTAACCATAACTTAATTGGATTGAATCATTGATTCATGTTTCTGTGATAAGTTAGTGTGTGTGTGCCAGTAAGCTATGTCTTCAATGTGCGGGAGGTTTTTGTACAGCCTCTTAATGAGTTTGTATCACTGTGGTTGACTTTTGGTGGAGGCACCAAACTCATCGTTGACTGTAAGTACAAGGAAACTTTTCTTTATCTGACATATTACTAACTTTGAAAACTACCTTTATATTAAAATAGGTGTGAAGATTTTTTATTGTATAGATTTTAAGACGTTTTTTCATTGGATAGGTTAAGGACATATTCTTGTTCAGTTATTAAATGTAATTGTTGACATTGTTATTCAAATCATTTCTTTATGATGAGCATTCATCATTTATCAAGAATATAATGTATTTACTATGTGCTTCATTAAATGGGCAAACAAATAACATTCAGGTTCTGCTGTTACTTCTGAAAGTACAGTGATCATTTAATGCTAATTTAATGATAGATATAATATAATAATGATAGAATATTTTATTTCTGTTAAATTCCTGTTATTCCTGTTAAAGTTTTTTCTGTAGTTGTTTGGCCGAATGCGAAATGAAATATAAGAAAAAGGAAGTGAAACAAATAATTATTCAGAAAAGTTCTGCCACCTGACAGTTGGTGAAACATTTAAATGTGTTATGAATTAATTGATATTAATTCCCACATTACAATCAACAACTCCAACTCTTGGTGAATATTCATGTTCCCTTCCCTCTGTGCTCCCTATGAGTGGTGATGGTAACTGAGCCTGTTGTCCACTTGTCTCCTCTCTCTCTCTTCCAGTGGGAGTGGTGCAGCCCAGGCTGAGCGTCCTCCCTCCCTCCAGAGTGGAGCTGGAGCAGGGCAGCGCTACACTGCTGTGTCTGGCCAGTGGGGGCTTCCCCTCAGACTGGACGCTTGGCTGGAAGGTGGAGGGCAGCAGCAGGTCTGGGGGGGTGTCAGATAGTCTGGGGGTCCTGGGGAAAGATGGCCACTACGGCTGGAGCAGCACCTTGACCCTCCCTGCAGACCAGTGGAGGAAGGCGGGCTCAGTGAGCTGTGAGGCCAGTAAGAGTGGCCAGACGCCTGTCGCTCAAACCCTGAATCCTGGCCAGTGTTCAGAGTAGAGAGGCTCCAGCATGGAAGTACTGTACAATACAAATCTCCTCTGACACGTCTGCTTTATATCTCTCTGTCTAAGGTAGCGCTGCAGCTTTTGATGATTCACATTAACATGTCTTTGAGCCGTTATTATTATTATGCTTTCTGGTTTTCATCCCTTGCTTGTGTTTATCACATTGTATGCTGATGATATAATAAAGATGGAAGAATTCACTTTTCATGCAATCATTCTTATTTTATATCTTGTCATTTTAAGCCAGGTGTACAAATGAATCTTTATTCAGAATGGGGAAACAATTTGAGATCTCTATTGAATTACTTAATGAAGTGAGTTTTACTGCCATTCTGAATGAAGGGTTAAAGCTATGGTGTGTATCTCTGAATGAGCAAAGTGTTGGTTGTGTGGATGTGCTTGGACACTGTATTCAGTGGACCAGTGTCAGTCATAGAGCCACTGCTGCTGAGATGACCCATGTGTCTCAGACTGACTTCATGCCACTTCATGAAATAGTAGATCAGGGCATGTCCAGGTTTCTGCAGATAACAACTTAGAAACATGTAAAAGTAAAAACAAGTCTCAAAACACATTCAGTATCTCTCACCAAGACATATGAACCCTAGCCTGCTGAGTGGTGCAAACAGTAACATATTCATAATGTTCATATGAGTCAAAGACCAAACCGACATCACAAAAAAATCTGGTTCATTAAACGTATTCTGTGTTCAGTGAACTGTATCTATTCAAATGATGTCCAGTTTTAGCAGATGTGCACCTGTGTCTCTTGGTGACAGAAAGTCAGTGGAAATGTAGGGCTGAGCTCTCAGAAGAGTCTCTGGAGACTCCAGTGAAAGCAGTTTGTGTGCATGTCCACAAACCAGCTCAACGCTGCCTTCTTGGGTCAAACCACAGCCATTACAATAACGAGTGATTACATGAACTCAACTCTGTTCAGGCCCATCTTGAATAATAGCTTACAGCTTCAGCAGCAGTATGCGTGTCATTGGGTTAGCCTGGTAGCAGACGGAGGCTAGTGTTTAGCGGCGGTTCCTCATGGCTTCCTTAGCTGCCAGGATGAGGGCTGTGAGGGTGGACCGAGGCTCGGCCATCTCCAGGAACGGATGCTGCAAAACAACAGTGTTAATGTCAGAAAGGAAAATATATTGTTGTATTTCAGCAATTAACTGTAGCAAAATACTTTTTTGATATGTTCTAGTAGTTGTAGTAAATAGTTTTTTCATTCAGCCTAAAGGTTACAGTTATGTATGTGTGTCAACAACAAGTTGAATCGGTAGTACATTTTACAAGGTTACATTTTAAGATAATCCAAGAGATATAACAGTAAAACAAGTACTGCAGAAATACGACGATGAAAAAGACAGACGTATCGAAGACGGACTAACACAGCGTACAACGACGCGACAAACCAGAACACAAAGGCCTGACAGGCGTACATACAGTGATTAGTCGTTTAAGAGTCTGATCATGTGAGGGATCACACTTTTACTGTAGCCTATGGCTCAGTTCTACAGTGGACCAAGACTAGTTGTCTTGAAAAGCGTGTCTGGCGATGGCTGACCACTCAGGTGGGAGCCGCCTTCGAAACAGTTGGGACCCACGGAGCGAGGAGGCAAAGGCCCTGGTGAGGTCCTCGCGCCATGAGCTGAGAGAAGGGAGCCCAAGGCGGCCACAAGCCTCGCTGTATGTGGTGAACTCACCACCCAAAATGAGCCGCACTGAACTTGAGGTGGTAGCAGTAGTACTTCATATATTGGAGTGGAGCCACTATTTAAAGTTTGCATTTGAGGTTGGAGTGGTATTTAGTATGTTGTAGTAGAGGTAGTAGTTATCATAATAAGTTGTAATTGAGGTAGGAGTTGTACGCAATATGTGGTAGTTGAGGTAGTAATCGGCCAACGCATCACCGGTTCCCCACTCCCCTCCATCGAGGCTGTCCAGAGGAAGCGGTGCCTGCGTAAGGCGCGCAGCATCGCAAAGGACAACTCTCACCCCAACCATAGACTGTTCACTCTCCTCCCCTCTGGGAAGCGCTTCAGGTCCCTGGGCACCCGGACCAGCAGGTTCAGGGGAAGCGTTTTCCCTCAGGCTGTCACCCTTCTGAACGCCACACCCATATGAACATTGCCCCCCCCCCCCCCCCCCCCCCCTGCTCACTGCTCACCCAACATCTGGACCCCTCACCCTCACCCCTCACCCCTCTCCCCCCTGGACATATTATTTATGGACATATTATTTAATTTTATTGTATTATTTAATCTTAACTGCCGTTGCCCCCCCCGCCCCCTTTCCCCCCCCCCCCCCCCCCCCCCCCCCTCATATCCATACAATCTGCATTCATCTGTTGTTCCCGTTTTCATGATGCTGTTGTATTGCATTACCTCATTATTGCACTACTTGTACATTGTTTACATTGTTTACAGCCTTGTTTACATTGTTACTGATTATTTATCCGTACCTCTGCAGTCACTACCTCCACTTGCACTGTTTACTGTTCACTACGTCACTTTAACCACTACTGCCATTTTTCTTTTTTTTTCAATATTGCACTCCTCAGGAACAATACTGCACTTTAATCGCTCATTTGCACTTCTGGTTTGAACGCCAGCTGCATTTCGTTGTCCCTGTAGTTGTACTCTGCACAATGACAATAAAGTTGAATCTAATCTAATCTAATCTAGTAGTTGTATGTAATATGTGGTAGTTGAGGTAGTAGCTGTATATTTAATAATGTGGAGGAATATAATGCTGGTGCTGGGTTGAGGCCCCTGGTTAGAGCAGCTCTGTGCTCAGCGCTCTGTGTCAGAGTCTCTTCCCCCTCAGCAGCTGCAGCAGGTTCCTGCTGTAACAGCTCAGTGTCTACGCAGTCTGACTGAGGGAGGTTTTTGTACGGCTCTCAATCACTGTGTGAACACATCAACACTGTTAAGGTAGTGGTAACTCTGACAGTAATAAACTGCTGCATCTTCACGCTGGGCGCCGTTGATGGTCAGAGAGAAGTCAGTGCTGCTTCCACTGCCACTAAACCGAGCTGGTGTTGATGATTCACGTGTAGTTGCAAGTCTTATTAGGAGCTTGGGGGCTTCTCCAGGTTTCTGTTGGTACCAGGATAGATAATTACTGTTGTAAACCGCTGGGTTGGTTTTACAGGTCAGAGTCACTCTGGATCCTGCAGTAAAAGTCTCTACTGGTGGCTGAGTCACAGTCGCCTGACTGCTGGTTCCTATAGAAAACAAACAAACAAAACATTGAGTTATCCAATAGAAAATACAAGCAGACAACGACCGTTCTTCAACGTTGTCATGGAGTTGAATGAACCGACCTGCTAAGGATCCACAGACCACTGTCCAGAACAGGAGGCTGAGGGGATTCATGGTTGCCACGGTTTCTGGGGTGTTGAGTGACAGCTCAGAGTCCTGCAGTGTTGAACTCAAAGGACTTTAAACCCTCTCAGAAGCCCAGTTTCAGCTGAGCATGCAAAGCTTCCTCTATATGGAAATGACCTGTTTCCACTCATCACACTGGGGGTGAGAGTGGATGCAGACCTTCTGGGAGGACCACTGTATCTCTGCTACATTCACACTATGGGAATACAAACATCATTTGGGAGGAAACCATTGGAATTCATAATCTATAACTTATTCTCTGAATTAGGCTAATTCCTGCTGGTTTGTATGAAATCTGTTGCTTATATTTAATACTGAAAATACACAGATGCTATATAAATATTTCAAAAGAGATAATATATTATATCTGTGTGTAATAACTGCATGAAGCCTATGTACATATATTACAAAGATTGGCTGAGTTTCAAAAGTTGTTAAATTGGATTGAAAATATCTGACACAATACTAAACGTTTAATAAAATATATATTTATTATATTTTTATTATAAATCTACTTAACTTAAAACACATCATGACATTGCTAACCATAACTTTATTGGATTGAATCATTGATTCATGTTTCTGTGATAAGTTAGTGTGTGTGTGCTAGTAAGCTATGTCTTCAATGTGCGGGAGGTTTTTGTACAGCCTCTTAATGAGTTTGTATCACTGTGGAACACTTTTGGTGGAGGCACCAAACTCATTGTTGACTGTAAGTACAAGGAAACTTTTCTTTACCTGACATATTACTAACTTTGAAAACTACCTTTATATTAAAATAGGTGTGAAGATTTTTTATTGTATAGATTTTAAGACGTTTTTTCATTGGATAGGTTAAGGACATATTCTTGTTCAGTTATTAAATGTTGACATTGTTTTTCAAATCATTTCTTTATGATGAGCATTCATCATTTATCAAGAATATAATGTATTTACTATGTACTTCATTAAATGGGCAAACAAATATCATTCAGGTTCTGTTGTTCCTTCTGAAAGTACAGTGATCATTTAATGCTAATTTAATGATAGATATAATATAATAATGATAGAATATTTTATTTCTGTTAAATTCCTGTTATTCCTGTTAAAGTTTTTTCTGTAGTTTTTTGGCCGAATGCGAAATGAAATATAAGAAAAAGGAAGTGAAACAAATAATGATTAAGAAAATTCTGCCACCTGAGAGTTGGTGAAACATTTAAATGTGTTATGAATGAATTGATGTTAATGTCCACATTACAATCAACAGCTCCAACTCTTGGTGAATATTCATGTTCCCTTCCCTCTGTGCTCCCTATGAGTGGTGATGGTAACTGAGCCTGTTGTCCACTTGTCTCCTCTCTCTCTCTTCCAGTGGGAGTGGTGCAGCCCAGGCTGAGCGTCCTCCCTCCCTCCAGAGTGGAGCTGGAGCAGGGCAGCGCTACACTGCTGTGTCTGGCCAGTGGGGGCTTCCCCTCAGACTGGACGCTTGGCTGGAAGGTGGAGGGCAGCAGCAGGTCTGGGGGGGTGTCAGATAGTCTGGGGGTCCTGGGGAAAGATGGCCACTACGGCTGGAGCAGCACCTTGACCCTCCCTGCAGACCAGTGGAGGAAGGCGGGCTCAGTGAGCTGTGAGGCCAGTAAGAGTGGCCAGACGCCTGTCGCTCAAACCCTGAATCCTGGCCAGTGTTCAGAGTAGAGAGGCTCCAGCATGGAAGTACTGTACAATGCAAATCTCCTCTGACACGTCTGCTTTATATCTCTCTGTCTAAGGTAGCGCTGCAGCTTTTTGATGATTCACATTAACATGTCTTTGAGCCGTTATTATCATTATGCTTTCTGGTTTTCATCCCTTGCTTGTGTTTATCACATTGTATGCTGATGATATAATAAAGATGGAAACATTCACTTTTCATGCAATCATTCTTATTTTATATCTTGTCATTTTAAGCCAGGCACACAAATTAATCTTTATTCAGAATGGGGAAACTATTTGTGATCTCTATTAAATTCCTTAATGAAGTGAGTTTTACTGCCATTCTGAATGAAGGGTTAAAGCTATGGTGTGTATCTCTGAATGAGCAAAGTGTTGGTTGTGTGGATGTGCTTGGACAGTGTGTTCACTGTATTCAGTGGACCAGTGTCAGTCATAGAGCCACTGCTGCTGAGATGACCCATGTGTCTCAGACTGACTTCATGCCACTTCATGAAATAGTAGATCAGGGCATGTCCAGGTTTCTGCAGATAACAACTTAGAAACATGTAAAAGTACGTCTCAAAACACATTCAGTATCTCTCACCAAGACATATGAACCCTAGCCTGCTGAGTGGTGCGAACAGTAACATATTCATAATGTTCATATGAGTCAAAGACCAAACCGACATCACAAAAAATTCTGGTTCATTAAACGTATTCTGTGTTCAGTGAACTGTATCTATTCAAATGATGTCCAGTTTTAGCAGATGTGCACCTGTGTCTCTTGGTGACAGAAAGTCAGTGGAAATGTAGGGCTGAGGCTCTCAGAAGAGTCTCAGGAGACTCCAGTGAAAGCAGTTTGTGTGCATGTCCACAAACCAGCTCAACGCTGCCCTCTTGTGTCAAACCACAGCCATTACAATAAAGTGATTACATGAACTCAACTCTTTTCAGGCCCATCTTGAATAATAGCTTACAGCTTCAGCAGCAGTATGCGTGTCATTGGGTTAGCCTGGTAGCAGACGGAGGCTAGTGTTTAGCGGTGGTTCCTCATGGCTTCCTTAGCTGCCAGGATGAGGGCTGTGAGGGTGGACCGAGGCTCGGCCATCTCCAGGAACGGATGCTGCCAAACAACAGCGTTGGTTAACGTCACAACGGAAATATATTGTTGTATTTCAGCAATGAACTGTAGCAAAATACTTTTCTCTGAAGTGTCGTAGTTCAAGCCTATAAGAAACGTGATTGGATGATTTCGATGGACACACACACACACACACACACAAACACACATACACACACACACACACACACACACACACACACACTAAGCCCTCCACATGGGCTGGGGAGAGACTTCAGCACCTAGGACAGCGATAGTTCCCCCCCACAGGGGGACTGGGTGAGGTCACTGAGGATCAATTCTATTCAACACAGCTGCTGCTGGTTTGGCAATCAGCCTCACCTGCAGCCACTCACTAATTAAGACTCACCTGCAGAGAAACCTGACAGTCTGTCCTCAGCCAGAGAGAGAGAGGGAGTAGTTGTATTTCATATGATGTAATTGTAATTAACATATTGTAGTTGAGGTTGTAGTTTTATTTTATATGTTCTAGTAGTTGTAGTAAATAGTTTTTTCATTCAGCCTAAAGGTTACAGTTATGTATGTGTGGCAACAACAAGTTGAATTGGTAGTACATTTTACAAGGTTAAATTTTAAGATAATCCATAAGATATAACAATAAAACAAGGACTGCAGAAATACGATGATGAAAAAGACAGACGTATCGAAGACGGATTAACACAGCGTACAACGACGCGACAAACCAGAACACAAAGGCCTGACAGGCGTACATACAGTGATTAGATGTTTAAGAGTCTGATCATGTGTGGGATCGCGCTTTTACTGTATTGCTCAGTTCTACAGTGGACCAAGACTAGTTTTTGAAGGTTGCATTTGAGGGTGGAGTGATATTTAGTATGTTGTAGTTGAGGTAGGAGTTGAATATAGATGTTGTACATTATATGTGGTAGTTGAGGTTTGAGTGGTATTTAGTATGTTGTAGTTGAGGTAGGAGTTGTACTAATATGTGATAGTTGAAGTTGAGGTGATAGTTGAGCCAGCTGCCCAAAGAACAAGCTGGCTTTCGAAGCGGTATGTCAACAACAGACCAGGTGACCCTTCTATGCCAAGACATAGAGGACAGCTTTCAGTCAGGAGAGAAGGCCGGCACCGTTTTCCTGGACCTCACAGCCACATATGACACTGTCTGGCTACGCGGACTACACATGAAGCTCCTGGAAACCATCCCAGGCAAGCACATTGTGAGCTTCATAATGGAGATGCTGAGCAACCGCAGCTTCCGGCTACACACCAGCAACAGCCAAAGCAGTAGAGTGAGAAAGCTCAAGAACGGTGTCCCACAAGGCTCAGTGCTGGCACCTATGCTGTTCAACATCTACATCCACGACCTACCTGCTACACAATCAAGGAAGTACGGCTATGCAGACGATCTGGCCATCCTACTGAGCAAGCCATCCTGGGAAGCAGTAGAGGAGGGCTTCTCTGAAGACATGAACACCCTGTCTTCATACCTGAAGAACTGGCGCCTCAAGCTCAGTGCTGATAAGACCATATCAACAATGTTGCATCTCTACAATAAAGAAGCGTCCCGCGAAATGAACATCATGGTTGACGACACCCGGCTACAGTACCAGCCCTTCCCCACATACCTTGGCGTGAAACTTGAAACGGAGGTAGCAGTGGAGGTCAGCAGAACCATCTCGGCTACACCATTACATCAAAGACCCCACAGACGTTCCTGGCCAGCATCTACCCCGAAAGCAGTGGACAACCCTCAACCGCCTGAGGACAGGTGTGGGACGCTTCGGGGCAGCAATGCTGAAGTGGGGCATCACAGACAGTGCCCAATGCGAGTGTGGAGACCCAATACAAACTGTGGAACACATCCTAACCAGCTGCCCCAAACACCGGCCCCCGAACGGCGAGCGTGGTCTAACTGACCTTGATCATAGGACGCTGGACTGGCTCGCCTCAACAGAATTGAAGGTCTAAGGACACACGACAGAAGAAGCAGCAGAGGTAGGAGTTGTATGTAAATATGTGGTTGAGGTAGACGTTGTACATAATATATGGTAGTTGAGGTTGGAGTTGTATATAATATGTGGTGGTTGAGGTAGTAGCTGTATATTTAATAATGTGGAGGAATATAATGCTGGTGCTGGGTTGAGGCCCCTGGTTAGAGCAGCTCTGTGCTCAGCGCTCTGTGTCAGAGTCTCTTCCCCCTCAGCAGCTGCAGCAGGTTCCTGCTGTAACAGCTCAGTGTCTACGCAGTCTGACTGAGGGAGGTTTTTGTACGGCTCTCAATCACTGTGTGAACACATCAACACTGTTAACTTCATGGTAACTCAGACAGTAATAAACTGCTGCATCTTCAGGCTGGGCGCCGTCGATGGTCAGAGAGAAGTCAGTGCTGCTTCCACTGCCACTAAACCGAGCTGGTGTTGATGATTCACTTACATCTGCATATGTTATTAGGAGCTTGGGGGCTTCTCCAGGTTTCTGTTGGTACCAGTGAAGAGAAACATCGCCGTAAACCTCTTGGTTGGTTTTACAGGTCAGAGTCACTCTGGATCCTGCAGTAACAGTCTCTACTGGTGGCTGAGTAACAGTCACCTGACTGCTGGTTCCTATAGGAAACAAACAAACAAAACATTGAGTTATCCAATAGAAAATACAAGCAGACAACGACTGTTCTTCAACGTTGTCATGGAGTTGAATGAACCGACCTGCTAAGGATCCACAGACCACTGTCCAGAACAGGAGGCTAAGGGGATTCATGGTTGCCACGGTTTCTGGGGTGTTGAGTGACAGCTCAGAGTCCTGCAGTGTTGAACTCAGAGGACTTTAAACCCTCTCAGAAGCCCAGTTTCAGCTGAGCATGCAAAGCTTCCTCTATATGGAAATGACCTGTTTCCACTCATCACACTGGGGGTGAGAGTGGATGCAGACCTTCTGGGAGGACCACTGTATCTCTGCTACATTCACACTATGGGAATACAAACATCATTTGGGAGGAAACCATTGGAATTCATAATCTATAACTTATTCTCTGAATTCGGCTAATTCCTGCTGGTTAGTATGAAATCTGTTTCTTATATTTAATTCTGAAAATACACACATGCTATATAAATATTTAAAAACAGATAATATAATATTATGTGTGTAATAACTGCATGAAGCATGTACATATATTACAAAGATTGGCTGAGTTTCAAAAGTTGTTAAATTGGATTGAAAATATCGACACAATACTAAACTTTAATAAAAATATATGTAGGATCTATATTTTATTATGAATCTACTTGACTTAAAACACATCAATGACATTGCTAACCATAACTTTATTGGGTTGAATCATTGATTCATGTTTCTGTGATAAGTTAGTGTTTGTGTGCAGTAAGCTATGTCTTCAATGTGCGGGAGGTTTGTGTACAGCCTCTTAATGAGTTTGTATCACTGTGGTGGACTTTTGGTGGAGGCACCAAACTCATCGTTGACTGTAAGTACAAGGAAAATTTTCTTTACCTGACATATTACTAACTTTGAAAACTACCTTTATATTAAAATAGGTGTGAAGAGTTTTTATTGTATAGATTTTAAGATGTTTTTTCATTGGATAGGTTAAGGACAGTGTAAACATATTCTTGTTCAGTTATTAAATGTAATTGTTGACATTGTTATTCAAATAATTTATTCATGATGAGCATTCCTCCTTTATTAAGAATATAATTTATTTACTATGTACTTAATGAAATGGGCAAACAAATATCATGCAGGTTCTGTTTTTACTTCTGAAAGTACAATGATCATTTAATGTTAATTTAATGATAAATGATATAATATAATTACGATAGAATATTTTATTTGAAATGGATGTGTGTGCTTAAAATATCCTGTTAAAGTTTTTTCTGTAGTTTTTTGTCCGAATGCCAAATGAAATATAAGAAAAAGGAAGTGAAACAAATAATTATTTAGAAAAGTTCTGCCACCTGACAGTTGGTGAAACATTTAAATATGTTATGAATGAATTGATATTAATTCCCACATTACAATCAACAGCTCCAACTCTTGGTGAATATTCATGTTCCCTTCCCTCTGTGCTCCCTATGAGTGGTGATGGTAACTGAGCCTGTTGTCCACTTGTCTCCTCTCTCTCTCTTCCAGTGGGAGTGGTGCAGCCCAGGCTGAGCGTCCTCCCTCCCTCCAGAGTGGAGCTGGAGCAGGGCAGCGCTACACTGCTGTGTCTGGCCAGTGGGGGCTTCCCCTCAGACTGGACGCTTGGCTGGAAGGTGGAGGGCAGCAGCAGGTCTGGGGGGGTGTCAGCTAGTCTGGGGGTCCTGGGGAAAGATGGCCACTACGGCTGGAGCAGCACCTTGACCCTCCCTGCAGACCAGTGGAGGAAGGCGGGCTCAGTGAGCTGTGAGGCCAGTAAGAGTGGCCAGACGCCTGTCGCTCAAACCCTGAATCCTGGCCAGTGTTCAGAGTAGAGAGGCTCCAGCATGGAAGTACTGTACAATACAAATCTCCTCTGACACGTCT
Source organism: Merluccius polli (assembly GCA_030340625.1). Lineage (NCBI taxonomy): Eukaryota > Metazoa > Chordata > Actinopteri > Gadiformes > Merlucciidae > Merluccius > Merluccius polli. The sequence goes on along the minus strand of JAOPHQ010005475.1, from coordinate 47,989 downwards.
GCTTTATATCTCTCTGTCTAAGGTAGCGCTGCAGCTTTTGATGATTCACATTAACATGTCTTTGAGCCATTATTACTATTATGCTTTCTGGTTTTCATCCCTTGCTTGTGTTTATCACATTGTATGCTGATGATACAATAAAGATGGAAAAAATCACTTTTCATGCAATCATTCTTATTTTATATCTTGTCATTTTAAGCCAGGCGTACAAATTAATCTTTATTCAGAATGGGGAAACTATTTGAGATCTCTATTGAATTACTTAATGAAGTGAGTTTTACTGCCATTCTGAATGAAGGGTTAAAGCTATGGTGTGTATCTCTGAATGAGCAAAGTGTTGGTTGTGTGGATGTGCTTGGACAGTGTGTTCACTGTATTCAGTGGACCAGTGTCAGTCATAGAGCCACTGCTGCTGAGATGACCCACGTGTCTCAGACTGACTTCATGCCACTTCATAAAATAGTAGATCAGGGCATGTCCAGGTTTCTGCAGATAACAACTTAGAAACATGTAAAAGTACGTCTCAAAACACATTCAGTATCTCTCACCAAGACATATGAACCCTAGCCTGCTGAGTGGTGCAAACAGTAACATATTCATAATGTTCATATGAGTCAAAGACCAAACCGACATCATAAAAAATTCTGGTTCATTAAACGTATTCTGTGTTCAGTGAACTGTATCTATTCAAATGATGTCCAGTTTTAGCAGATGTGCACCTGTGTCTCTTGGTGACAGAAAGTCAGTGGAAATGTAGGGCTGAGGCTCTCAGAAGAGTCTCTGGAGACTCCAGTGAAAGCAGTTTGTGTGCATGTCCACAAAGCAGCTCAACGCTGCCCTCTTGTGTCAAACCACAGCCATTACAATAAAGAGTGATTACATGAACTCAACTCTGTTCAGGCCAATCTTGAATAATAGTGTAACCAGGTTGTAAGTCTAGAGAGTGCTCTACCAGATTTTATTATAAAGCTAACACCGACAACGCCACCTTGGCACTTTCACCCAAAGATTAGTAAGTATCAGAAGTACTTTCCTCACCACACTACCAGAGGGTTCCCCTTTAAACCACAGGTAAGGCCCACAAAGGAATACAGAGAACGTGTGCCATTACAAATACAAAATAGTTTTATTCATGTTCACAATAAAGTCATTTAAAACACATTTTTTTAATAAATCCTTCAAGATAAATATTCATCACAAAAATAGAAATCCACATACAATATACACCAACTATGGAGAGGCTGCAGATAAATGCAACATATAACTAATAGCAGACTATGGTCAGAAAAAGGTTACTTCTTGCGGTACAATATGCCCCGTACTCACACCGCTGCAACCACTCCTCACAATACTGCTCTGTTGAAATACCACAAATACAATGCATCAAATGCACCACCAGCCCTGAGCGGAGCAGCTAGCTCAAACAGCAGACGAGATAGAAATACACAAAACTGAACCCAGAAGCAAACTAATGAAAACCAAAACAGCTGCAACTGAATCAGAGTAACTAAATACAACACAACTAAAGGCAAACTAAAGGCAAACCAAGACCAGACAGCAGTGGCAGCGAGAGTCTGCAAAAGGAAACCTGTAGCATTAATCACCGTTCCTCTCATAATGTATGCATACGCAGTCATTTAAACAATTCAAAGTAGAGAAAGAGTCACCTGGGCTGTCCACAATGTCCCACACTACAACAAAGTAGCGGGGAAGGCTCTTCCCAACGGCGACCCCCAAGCCTGGTACCTCGGCACGTCCCGCTGGAAATACACATGAACACACGGGAACAGCGCGGCGCATGGACCGTGAGCCTGGCATACAGTTACAATTTAACCCCCTGAGGTCAGCAACACAAACAGCGGGACAGCGCACGCCACATACCTGAACCGGAAGCGGAAACACAGCAGCGGAGAAAGAAAGAGGGGAAGCTAGGGTGAGGCATTTATGCTATGCGGGAATACCCCATACACTATGTAACCAGCTGGTTACAATGGAGTACAGCTTCAGCAGCAGCATGCGTGTCATTGGGTTCGCCTGGTAGCAGACGGAGGCCAGTGTTTAGCGGTGGTTCCTCATGGCTTCCTTATGTAGTGTATTTTCTGATATACATTTACAGGTTATTCTACTTCTTTATTTTATTCATTGTATTTCACTCATTCTTTATATGTAGAATAATGCTGTGTCAGGGGAGAACATTCCTGTGTCTCTCTGTGAACTAATTAGGGGTAATCCTGAGGGCCTGCTGAGGGGCAGCAGGATGCCTGATGACCCCAAACTAATGAAACGATGCCCTGATGACCACAGAAAGTGTCTCCATATGTGGCTCAAGATGGAGCTGTTTGTGTTGTGTTGCAGATCTGAGGGTGTATTGTTTCGGCTTGGCGGACAGCCACGTATGGTCTGGCTCAGGCCTATAAGAAGTGTGTGCATTAGAGAGGATGCAGGAGTTTCGGACCCCATTGGGGGATTCGGACCCAGATTCGGAGAAGATTCGGCCACCATTCAGATGCATTGAATATCATCCCGCTTGTGTTCTCTGTTAAATAAAAGGTTATTTACTCAGACACTTTTGGGAGCAGACCTCCATCATTTCATCATCCACAGACCAGTATTCTGGCAGCCGAGAAGAATATACTACACTTAGCTGCCAGGATGAGGGCTGTGAGGGTGGACCGAGGCTCGGCCATCTCCAGGAACGGATGCTGCCAAACAACAGCGTTGGTTAACGTCACAACGGAAATATATTGTTGTATTTCAGTAATGAATTGTAGCAAAATACTTTTCTCTGAAGTGTCGTAGTTCAAGCCATATAAGAAACGTGATTGGATGATTTGGGAGGACACTCACACACATACACACAAACACACACACTCAGCCCTCCACATGGGCTGGGGAGAGACTTCAGCACCTAGGACAGCGATAGTTCCCCCCCACAGGGGGACTGGGTGAGGTCACTGAGGATCAATTCTATTCAACACAGCTGCTGCTGGTTTGGCAATCAGCCTCACCTGCAGCCACTCACTAATTAAGACTCACCTGCAGAGAAACCTGACAGTCTGTCCTCAGCCAGAGAGAGAGAGGGAGTAGTTGTACTTCATATGATGTCATTCTAATTTACATATTGTTGTTGAGGTTGTAGTTTTATTTTATATGTTCTTGTAGTTGTGGTAAATAGTTTATTTATTCAGCCTAAAGGCTACAGTTATGCATGTGTGGCAAGAACAAGTTGAATCAGTAGTACATTTTACACGGTTACATTTTAAGATAATCCAAAAGATATAACAATAAAACAAGGACTGCAGAAATACGATGATGAAAAAGACAGACGTATCGAAGACGGACTAACACAGCGTACAACGACGCGACAAACCAGAACACAAAGGCCTGACAGGCGTACATACAGTGATTAGTCGTTTAAGAGTCTGATCATGTGTGGGATCACACTTTTACTGTATGGCTCAGTTCTACAGTGGACCAAGACTAGTTTTGGAAGGTTGCATTTGAGGTTGGAGTGATATTTAGTATGTTGTAGTTGAGGTAGGCGTTGTATGTAATATGTTGTAGTTAAGGTAGGAGTTGAATATAGACATTGTACATAATATGTTGTAGTTGAGGTAGGAATTGTACTAATATGTGATAGTTGAGTTTGAGGTGATAGTTGAGCCAGCTGCCCAAAGAACAAGCTGGCTTTCGAAGCGGTATGTCAACAACAGACCAGGTGACCCTTCTATGCCAAGACATAGAGGCCAGCTTTCAGTCAGGAGAGAAGGCCGGCACCGTTTTCCTGGACCTCACAGCCGCATATGACACTGTCTGGCTACGCGGACTACACATGAAGCTCCTGGAAACCATCCCAGAGAAGCACATTGTGAGCTTCATAATAGAGATGCTGAGCAACCGCAGCTTCCGGCTACACACCAGCAACGGCCAAAGCAGTAGAGTGAGAAAGCTCAAGAACGGTGTCCCACAAGGCTCAGTGCTGGCATCTATGCTGTTCAACATCTACATCCACGACCTACCTGCTACACAATCAAGGAAGTACGGCTATGCAGACGATCTGGCCATCCTACTGAGCAAGCCATCCTGGGAAGCAGTAGAGGAGGGCCTCTCTGAAGACATGAACACCCTGTCTTCATACCTGAAGAACTGGCGCCTCAAGCTCAGTGCTGATAAGACCATATCAACAATGTTGCATCTCTACAATAAAGAAGCGTCCCGCGAAATGAACATCATGGTTGACGACACCCGGCTACAGTACCAGCCCTTCCCCACATACCTTGGCGTGAAACTTGACAGAACACTGTCATTCAGACAACACCTGGAAACGGCCAAGGCAAAGACAACCTCACGTGCCGTGCTGATACGGCGTCTAGCCGGCACCACATGGGGTGCCTCCACACAGACGCTGCGCATTTCCACCGAGGCCCTGGTGCTCTCAAGCGCAGAATACTGTGCCCCGGTCTGGTGCCGTAGCCCCCACGTCCACAAACTGGACACTGCCCTTAACACTGCCCTACGGACTGTCTCTGGATGCCTAGGAGCCACCCCAACCAACCATCTGCCCGTCCTCGGAGGAATCGCCCCTGCAGAAGTCAGGCGAGAAGGAGCCATGCTGACTCTTGCCCGAAAGGCACAGGCGAGTGAATCCCACCTCCTCCGCAAAACCACCACCGAGACACCACAGCGAATGCGCCTCAAGTCCCGGCGCCCCTTTGCCATACACGCCCAACAACTGCTCCGGAAAATACCAGCCGACACCAGCAAGGCTGCCTGGGTCAAGGCGACACGGAGGGAGCAGTGGAGGTCAGCAGAACCATCTCGGCTACACCATTACATCAAAGACCCCACAGACGTTCCTGGCCAGCATCTACCCCGAAAGCAGTGGACAACCCTCAACCGCCTGAGGACAGGTGTGGGACACTTCGGGGCAGCAATGCTGAAGTGGGGCATCACAGACAGTGCCCAATGCGAGTGTGGAGACCCAATACAAACTGTGGAACACATCCTAACCAGCTGCCCCAAACACCGGCCCCCGAACGGCGAGCGTGGTCTAACTGACCTTGATCATAGGACGCTGGACTGGCTCGCCTCAACAGAATTGAAGGTCTAAGGACACACGACAGAAGAAGCAGAAGAGGTAGGAGTTGTATGTAATATGTGGTTGAGGTAGACGTTGTACATAATATATGGTAGTTGAGGTAGTAGTTGTGTGTAATATGTGGTAGTTGAGGTAGTAGCTGTATATTTAATAATGTGGAGGAATATAATGCTGGTGCTGGGTTGAGGCCCCTGGTTAGAGCAGCTCTGTGCTCAGCGCTCTGTGTCAGAGTCTCTTCCCCCTCAGCAGCTGCAGCAGGTTCCTGCTGTAACAGCTCAGTGTCTACGCAGTCTGACTGAGGGAGGTTTTTGTATGGCTCTCAATCACTGTGTGAACACATAGCTGCCATGGTCACCGAAACAGAAATATACTCCTGCATCCTCCCTCCGGACACCAGAGATGGTGAGAGTGTAGCTAGACCCAGATCTACTGCCGCTGAACCGAGCTGGAGTCCCTGTATTAAGCGTTGTTGCCCTGTATATCAGAAGTTTGGGAGCTTCTCCAGGTTTCTGTATGTACCAGCTGAGATCAGCACCAATATCTGAGCTCCCAGTGGCACTGATGGACACACTCCCCTCCAGACTAACAGTCTTGGTTTTGTCAGGTTGTGTCAGAAACTTACTGGCAGACGACTCTGAAATAAGAAGTGGATGATGAGACTGTTGAACCAACGTTAGACAGTCTTCAGTAAAACACTGGAGCACATTAGGAGCAGAGAGGGGAGAAAATACAGGAGGATAAACACAGAATAGAGCCCAGACCAGCAGGATGGATTCGAAGGAAAGCATCCGAATATGAGAAGAGTGACAGAGCCATAACTCTCACCATGAGTAAGAAATGCCAGCACTGCTAGCAAGGCTGTGGACGACCTCATGTTGCTCTGGGTCTGTGTGTATGGTGCCTGGCAGCTCGCATATTTAACTCTTGGTGCTCAGAAATACTCAAAAGTCATGCAAATCAGTGTGCATGTGGGCGGACGGGCACCTGCTTTGAGAGATATGGAAGTGAGAGAGATATGGTTGAGTGAGTGCAACACTTTGGAAAGGAAAATGAATACCTTGGTAATAAATATATTCAGAAACCCTTCAAGTTCTCCCAAACGACGTACTAATAAAAAAAGTTATAGGAATGTGAAAATAATGAATGTTGATACAAAAAAAGTCCTACTATGTTTCTAAGTCTATTCATAGTTAGAAACAGGGCTAGTTTATAAACTAATGTTTTCTATTCCCATGTGATCTCTTTTAATCAAATCATTGTATTTGATGAGTTTATATTAAAACAAGAATGAAATCTAATGACTTGTCCACCATAGACTGTATAAAAGGTGAAGTCCCTATATGTGATACTTTTTGTGTCTTCACAAGTGACAACCTAACCCTACCGCTCTGTAGACCTACAATGCAGTGATAACTTAATAATAAGAAAGTAAAAAAGTCTTGAGTCACATCTCTCATCAGACAGAAAGAAATGATATTGATTTTGAGGTAGGATGTAAGTAAGGTAAAGTTGATGTAGTTCTATGTAATAGGTTGTATTTAAGGTAGTTGTATTTAATAATAATAATTCAATAATAATTGTATTCATATGTTGCAGTTGAGGTAGCCGTATGTCACATGTTGTAGTAGCTGTATATTTAATAATGTGGAGGAATATAATGCTGGTGCTGGGTTGAGGCCCCTGGTTAGAGCAGCTCTGTGCTCAGCGCTCTGTGTCAGAGTCTCTTCCCCCTCAGCAGCTGCAGCAGGTTCCTGCTGTAACAGCTCAGTGTCTACGCAGTCTGACTGAGGGAGGTTTTTGTACGGCTCTCAATCACTGTGTGAACACCCAGACACTGTTAGGGTAGTGGACACTCTGACAGTAATAAACTGCTGCATCTTCACGCTGGGCGCCGTCGATGGTCAGAGAGAAGTCAGTGCTGCTTCCACTGCCACTAAACCGAGCTGGTGTTGATGATTCACGTGAAGTTGCATATTTTATTAGGAGCTTGGGGGCTTCTCCAGGTTTCTGTTGGTACCAGGATAGGTAAGTATTGCCATGAACCACTGGGTTGGTTTTACAGGTCAGAGTCACTCTGGATCCTGCAGTAAAAGTCTCTACTGGTGGCTGAGTCACAGTCACCTGACTGCTGGTTCCTATAGAAAACAAACAAACAAAACATTGAGTTATCCAATAGAAAATACAAGCAGACAACGACCGTTCTTCAACATTGTCATGGAGTTGAATGAACCGACCTGCTAAGGATCCACAGACCACTGTCCAGAACAGGAGGCTGAGGGGATTCATGGTTTCCACGGTTTCTGGGGTGTTGAGTGACAGCTCAGAGTCCTGCAGTGTTGAACTCAGAGGACTTTAAACCCTCTCAGAAGCCCAGTTTCAGCTGAGCATGCAAAGCTTCCTCTATATGGAAATGACCTGTTTCCACTCATCACACTGGGGGTGAGAGTGGATGCAGACCTTCTGGGAGGACCACTGTATCTCTGCTACATTCACACTATGGGAATACAAACATCATTTGGGAGGAAACGATTGGAATTCATAATCTATAACTTATTCTCTGAATTAGGCTAATTCCTGCTGGTTTGTATGACATCTGTTGCTTATATTTAATTCTGAAAATACACAGATGCTATATAAATATATCAAAAGAGATAATATATTATACTGTATCTGTGTGTAATAACTGTGTGAAGCCTATGTACATATATTACAAAGATTGGCTGAGTTTTTAAAAAGTTGCATCTGTTGTTACATTGTATTGAAATATCTACACAATACTAAATATTTTATAAAAATATATGTAGGATCTATATTTTATTATAAATCTACTTAACTTAAAACACATCAATGACATTGCTAACCATAACGTTATTGGGTTGAATCATTGATTCATGTTTCTGTGATAAGTTAGTGTGTGTGTGCCAGTAAGCTATGTCTTCAATGTGCGGGAGGTTTTTGTACAGCCTCTTAATGAGTTTGTATCACTGTGGTACACTTTTGGTGGAGGCACCAAACTCATCGTTGACTGTAAGTACAAGGAAACCTTTCTTTACCTGACATATTACTAACTTTGAAAACTACCTTTATATTAAAATAGGTGTGAAGATGTTTTATCGTATAGATTTTAAGATGTTTTTTCATTTGATAGGTTAAGGACAGTGCAAATATTCTTGTTCAGTTATTAAATGTAATTGTTGACATTGTTATTCAAATCATTTATTCATGATGAGCATTCATCATTTATTAAGAATGAAATGTATTTACTCTGTACTTCATGAAATGGGCAAACGAATATCATTCAGGTTCTGTTTTTACTTCTGATAGTACAATGATCATTTAATGCTAATTTAATGATAAGTGATATAATATAATTACGATATGATATTTTATTTGAAATGTATTTGTGTGCTTAAAATATCCTGTTAAAGTTTTTTCTGTAGTTTTTTGTCCGAATGCCAAATGAAATATAAGAAAAAGGAAGTGAAACAAATATTTATTTAGAAAAGTTCTGCCACCTGACAGTTGGTGAAACATTTAAATGTGTTATGAATGAATTGATATTAATGTCCACATTACAATCAACAGTTCCAACTCTTGGTGAATATACATGTTCCCTTCCCTCTGTGCTCCCTATGAGTGGTGATGGTAACTGAGCCTGTTGTCCACTTGTCTCCTCTCTCTCTCTTCCAGTGGGAGTGGTGCAGCCCAGGCTGAGCGTCCTCCCTCCCTCCAGAGTGGAGCTGGAGCAGGGCAGCGCTACACTGCTGTGTCTGGCCAGTGGGGGCTTCCCCTCAGACTGGACGCTTGGCTGGAAGGTGGAGGGCAGCAGCAGGTCTGAGGGGGTGTCAGATAGTCTGGGGGTCCTGGGGAAAGATGGCCACTACGGCTGGAGCAGCACCTTGACCCTCCCTGCAGACCAGTGGAGGAAGGCGGGCTCAGTGAGCTGTGAGGCCAGTAAGAGGGGCCAGACGCCTGTCGCTCAAACCCTGAATCCTGGCCAGTGTTCAGAGTAGAGAGGCTCCAGCATGGAAGTACTGTACAATACAAATCTCCTCTGACACGTCTGCTTTATATCTCTCTTTCTAAGGTAGCGCTGCAGCTTTTGATGATTCACATTAACATGTCTTTGAGCCATTATTATTATTATGCTTTCTGGTTTTCATCCCTTGCTTGTGTTTATCACATTGTATGCTGATGATATAATAAAGATGGAAGAAATCACTTTTCATGCATTCTTATTTTATATCTTGTCATTTTAAGCCAGGCATACAAATGAATCTTTATTCAGAATGGGGAAACTATTTGAGATCTCTATTGAATTACTTAATGAAGTGAGTTTTACTGCCATTCTGAATGAAGGGTTAAAGCTATGGTGTGTATCTCTGAATGAGCAAAGTGTTGGTTGTGTGCTTGGACAGTGTGTTCACTGTATTCAGTGGACCAGTGTCAGTCATAGAGCCACTGCTGCTGAGATGACCCATGTGTCTCAGACTGACTTCATGCCACTTCATGAAATAGTAGATCAGGGCATGTCCAGGTTTCTGCAGATAACAACTTAGAAACATGTAAAAGTACGTCTCAAAACACATTCAGTATCTCTCACCAAGACATATGAACCCTAGCCTGCTGAGTGGTGCAAACAGTAACATATTCATAATGTTCATATGAGTCAAAGACCAAACCGACATCACAAAAAAATTCTGGTTCATTAAACGTATTCTGTGTTCAGTGAACTGTATGTATTCAAATGATGTCCACTTTTAGCAGATGTGCACCTGTGTCTCTTGACAGAAAGTCAGTGGAAATGTAGGGCTGACGCTCTCAGAAGGGTCTCTGGAGACTCCAGTGAAAGCAGTTTGTGTGCATGTCCACAAACCAGCTCAACGCTGCCCTCTTGTGTCGAACCACAGCCATTACAATAAAGAGTCATTACATGAACTCAACTCTGTTCAGGCCCATCTTGAATAATAGCTTACAGCTTCTGCAGCAGTATGCGTGTCATTGGGTTAGCCTGGTAGCAGACGGAGGCTAGTGTTTAGCGGCGGTTCCTCATGGCTTCCTTAGCTGCCAGGATGAGGGCTGTGAGGGTGGACCGAGGCTCGGCCATCTCCAGGAACGGATGCTGCCAAACAACAGCGTTTGTCATCGTCACAAAGGAAATATATTGTTGTATTTCAGCAATGAACTGTAGCAAAATACTTTTCTCTGAAGTGTCGTAGTTCAAGTCTATTAGAAACGTGATTGGATGATTTCGATGGACACACACACACACACACACACACACACACACACTAAGCCCTCCACATGGGCTGGGGAGAGACTTCAGCACCTAGGACAGCGATAGTTCCCCCCCACAGGGGGACTGGGTGAGGTCACTGAGGATCAATTCTATTCAACACAGCTGCTGCTGGTTTGGCAATCAGCCTCACCTGCAGCCACTCACTAATTAAGACTCACCTGCAGAGAAACCTGACAGTCTGTCCTCAGCCAGAGAGAGAGAGGGAGTAGTTGTACTTCATGTGATGTAATTGTAATTAACATATTGTTGTTGAGGTTGTAGATTTATATTAAATGTTCTAGTAATTGTAGTAAATAGTTTTTTTCATTCAGCCTAAAGGTTACAGTTATATATATGTGTGGCAACAACAAGTTGAATCGGTAGTACATTTTACAAGGTTAAATTTCAAGATAATCCAAAAGATATAACAATAAAACAAGGACTGCAGAAATACGACGATGAAAAAGACAGACGTATCGAAGACGGACTAACGACGCGTTAGGCCTGACAGGCGTACATCATCATCATCATCATCATCATCAAACCTTTATTTATACTCGTAGGGCATTGAGGTTTCCCTCATTTACAATGACGACGAGTTTACAGGGAAAGGTTGTGCATTAATAAGAAAAACAATAGAAGGGACAGATAAGAACATTTGAATTTAAAAATATTATTTAAAAAATATTATTTCAAATATATATATATATATATATATAAAATGTATAAAACAAGTATATATACATATATATGTAAAACAACAAAATCAAATAACATAAATAAAATAAGTAAATAAAACTGAAAACTAAAAAAACTAAAAACAGTTGCAATTTGATGAGCAGAGAGGCAACACCAATTGCTTAAAAACAGTATCAGAAGGCAATATCTCTAGCTTTAGGGTTTGTTGCAGAGCGTTCCACGTACTAGGCGCGTCGAAAAGAAATGCAGCTTTGCCAAGCTCTGAGTGCACATAGGACATACAGTGATTAGTCGTTTAAGAGTCTGATCATGTGAGGGATCACACTTTTACTGTATGGCTCAGTTCTACAGTGGACCAAGACTAGTTTTCTTGAAAAGCGTGTCTGGCGATGGCTGACCACTCAGGTGGGAGCCGCCTTCGAAACAGTTGGGACCCACGGAGCGAGGAGGCAAAGGCCCTGGTGAGGTCCTCGCGCCATGAGCTGAGAGAAGGGAGCCCAAGGCGGCCACAAGCCTCGCTGTATGTGGTGAACTCACCACCCAAAATGAGCCGCACTGAACTTGAGGTGGTAGCAGTAGTACTTCATATATTGGAGTGGAGCCACGATTTAAAAGGTTGCATTTGAGGTTGGAGTGGTATTTAGTATGTTGTAGTAGAGGTAGTAGTTATCATAATAAGTTGTAATTGAGGTAGGAGTTGTATGTAATATGTGGTAGTTGAGGTAGTTGTGTGTAATATGTGGTAGTTGAGGTAGTAGCTGTATATTTAATAATGTGGAGGAATATAATGCTGGTGCTGGGTTGAGGCCCCTGGTTAGAGCAGCTCTGTGCTCAGCGCTCTGTGTCAGAGTCTCTTCCCCCTCAGCAGCTGCAGCAGGTTCCTGCTGTAACAGCTCAGTGTCTACGCAGTCTGACTGAGGGAGGTTTTTGTACGGCTCTCAATCACTGTGTGAACACACCGCCGCCATGGTTACCGAAACAGTAATATACTCCTACATCCTCCCTCCGGACACCAGAGATGGTGAGAGTGTAGCTAGACCCAGATCTACTGCCGCTGAACCGAGCTGGAGTCCCTGTATTGAGGTTGTCTACATAGTATATCAGAAGTTTGGGAGCTTCTCCAGGTTTCTGTATGTACCAGCTGAGATCAGGGCCAATATCTGAGCTCCCCGTGGCACTGATGGACACACTCCCCTCCAGACTAACAGTCTTGGTTTTGTCAGGTTGTGTCAGAAACTGACTGGCAGACGACTCTGAAATAAGAAGTGGATGATGAGACTGTTGAACCAACGTTAGACAGTCTTCAGTAAAACACTGGAGCACATTAGGAGCAGAGAGGGGAGAAAATACAGGAGGATAAACACAGAATAGAGCCCAGACCAGCAGGATGGATTCGAAGGAAAGCATCAGAATATGAGAAGAGTGACAGAGCCATAACTCTCACCATGAGTAAGAAATGCCAGCACTGCTAGCAAGGCTGTGGACGACCTCATGTTGCTCTGGGTCTGTGTGTATGGTGCCTGGCAGCTCGCATATTTAACTCTTGGTGCTCAGAAATACTCAAAAGTCATGCAAATCAGTGTGCATGTGGGCGGACGGGCACCTGCTTTGAGAGATATGGAAGTGAGAGAGATATGGTTGAGTGAGTGCAACACTTTGGAAAGGAAAATGAATACCTTGGTAATAAATATATTCAGAAACCCTTCAAGTTCTCCCAAATGACGAACTAATAAAAAAAGTTATAGGAATGTGAAAATAATAAATGTTGATACAAAAAAAGTCCTACTATGTTTCTAAGTCTATTCATAGTTAGAAACAGGGCTAGTTTATAAACTAATGTTTTCTATTCCCATGTGATCTCTTTTAATCAAATCATTGTATTTGATGAGTTCATATTGAAACAAGAATGAAATCTAATGACTTGTCCACCATAGACTGTATAAAATGTGAAGTCTCATCAGGTGATACTTTTTGTGTCTTCACAAGTGACAACCTAACCCTACCGCTCTGTAGACATACAATGCAGTGATAACAGAATAATACGAAAATAAAAAAGTCTTGAGTCACATCTCTCATCAGACAGAAAGAAATTATATTGAAATATGAGATTTTGAGGTATGTAAGTAAGATAAAGTTGATGTAGTTCTATGTAATAGGTTGTAATTAATAATAATAATAATAATTGATTGGATTTATATAGCGCTTTATTGGAGGTCACTCAAAGTGCTTACATAGTGTGTGTGTGTGTGTGTGGGGGAGATATGACACCTCATCCGCTACCAGAGTGTAGCACCACCTGGGTGATGCACGGCAGCCAGTATGCGCCAGAATGCTCACCACACACTGGCACAGCGGAGAGGTGAGGAATGAAACTAACCAATTAGAGACCAGGGGATGATTAGGTGGCCATGTTGGTACAAGAGCCGGGTTGGGAATTTGGCCGGGACACCGGGGTTAGCACCCCTACTCTTGCGATGAGTGCCACGGGATCTTTAGTGACCACAGGGAGTCAGGACCTCGGTTTAACGTCTCATCCGAAAGACGGTAGAGGTAGTTGTATTTATTATTAATAATTCAACAGTAATAATTGTATTCATATTATGTAGTTGAGGTAGTCGTATGTCACATGTTGTAGTAGCTGTATATTTAATAATGTGGAGGAATATAATGCTGGTGCTGGGTTGAGGCCCCTGGTTAGAGCAGCTCTGTGCTCAGCGCTCTGTGTCAGAGTCTCTTCCCCCTCAGCAGCTGCAGCAGGTTCCTGCTGTAACAGCTCAGTGTCTACGCAGTCTGACTGAGGGAGGTTTTTGTACGGCTCTCAATCACTGTGTGAACCAAAAAACACTGTAAGGGTAGTAAAAACCCAGACAGTAATAAACTGCTGCATCTTCACGCTGGGCGCCGTCGATGGTCAGAGAGAAGTCAGTGCTGCTTCCACTGCCACTAAACCGAGCTGGTGTTGATGATTCACGTGTAGTTGCATATGTTATTAGGAGCTTGGGGGCTTCTCCAGGTTTCTGTTGGTACCAGGATAGACGATTATTGTCGTAAACTGCTTGGCTGGATTTACAGGTCAGAGTGACTGAGGATCCTGGAGTAAAAGACTTTACTGGTGGCTGAGTCACAGTCCCCTGACTGCTGGTTCCTATAGAAAACAAACAAACAAAACATTGAGTTATCCAATAGAAAATACAAGCAGACAACGACCGTTCTTCAACATTGTCATGGAGTTGAATGAACCGACCTGCTAAGGATCCACAGACCACTGTCCAGAACAGGAGGCTGAGGGGATTCATGGTTGCCACGGTTTCTGGGGTGTTGAGTGACAGCTCAGAGTCCTGCAGTGTTGAACTCAGAGGACTTTAAACCCTCTCAGAAGCCCAGTTTCAGCTGAGCATGCAAAGCTTCCTCTATATGGAAATGACCTGTTTCCACTCATCACACTGGGGGTGAGAGTGGATGCAGACCTTCTGGAAGGACCACTGTATCTCTGCTACATTCACACTATGGGAATACAAACATCATTTGGGAGGAAACCATTGGAATTCATAATCTATAACTTATTCTCTGAATTAGGCTAATTCCTGCTGGTTTGTATGAAATCCGTTGCTTATATTTAATTCTGAAAATACACATATGCTATATAAATATTTAAAAACAGATAATATAATATTCTGTGTAATAACTGCATGAAGCCTATGTACATATATTACAAAGATTGGCTGAGTTTCAAAAGTTGTTAAATTGGATTGAAAATATCGACACAATACTAAACTCTAATAAAAAATATATGTAGGATCTATATTTTATTATGAATATACTTGACTTAAAACACATCCATGACATTGCTAACCATAACGTTATTGGATTGAATCATTGATTCAGGTTTCTGTGATAAGTTAGTGTGTGTGTGCCAGTAAGCTATGTCTTCAATGTGCGGGAGGTTTTTGTACAGCCTCTTAATGAGTTTGTATCACTGTGGTACACTTTTGGTGGAGGCACCAAACTCATCGTTGACTGTAAGTACAAGGAAACTTTTCTTTACCTGACATATTACTAACTTTGAAAACTACCTTTATATTAAAATAGGTGTGAAGATGTTTTATTGTATAGATTTTAAGATGTTTTTTCATTGGATAGGTTAAGGACAGTGTAAACATATTCTTGTTCAGTTATTAAATGTAAATGTTGACATTGTTTTTCAAATCATTTCATTATAATGAGCATTCATCCTTTATTGATGATCAATGATTGATATTAATTTATTTTCTATGTACTTCATAAAATGGGCAAACAAATATCATTCAGGTTCTATTTTGACTCATAAAAGTAAAATCATCATTTAATGAAACACATTTTTTTTAAATGTATTTGCATGCTTTAAATATCCCGTTATAGATATTTCTGTACTCTTTTGGCTGAACGCGAAATAAAATATAAGAAAAAGGAAGTGAAACAAATAATTATTAAGAAAAGTTCTGCCTCCTGCCAGTTGGTGAAACATTTAAATGTGTTATGAATGAATTGATGTTAATCCCCACAGTACAATCAACAACTCCAACTCTTGGTGAATATTCATGTTCCCTTCCCTCTGTGCTCCCTATGAGTGGTGATGGTAACTGAGCCTGTTGTCCACTTGTCTCCTCTCTCTCTCTTCCAGTGGGAGTGGTGCAGCCCAGGCTGAGCGTCCTCCCTGCCTCCAGAGTGGAGCTGGAGCAGGGCAGCGCTACACTGCTGTGTCTGGCCAGTGGGGGCTTCCCCTCAGACTGGACGCTTGGCTGGAAGGTGGAGGGCAGCAGCAGGTCTGGGGGGGTGTCAGATAGTCTGGGGGTCCTGGGGAAAGATGGCCACTACGGCTGGAGCAGCACCTTGACCCTCCCTGCAGACCAGTGGAGGAAGGCGGGCTCAGTGAGCTGTGAGGCCAGTAAGAGTGGCCAGACGCCTGTCGCTCAAACCCTGAATCCTGGCCAGTGTTCAGAGTAGAGAGGCTCCAGCATGGAAGTACTGTACAATACAAATCTCCTCTGACACGTCTGCTTCATATCTCTCTGTCTAAGGTAGCGCTGCAGCTTTTGATGATTCACATTAACATGTCTTTGAGCCATTATTATTATTATGCTTTTTGGTTTTCATCCCTTGCTTGTGTTTATCACATTGTATGCTGGTGATATAATAAAGATGGAAAAATTCACTTTTCATGCAATCATTCTTATTTTATATCTTTCCATTTTAAGCCAGGTGTATAAATTCAAGGGAAATTATTTGGGATCTCTATTAAATTACTTATTGAAGTGAGTTTTACTGCCATTCTGAATGAAGGGTTAAAGCTATGGTGTGTATCTCTGAAGGAGCAAAGTGTTGGTTGTGTGGATGTGCTTGGACAGTGTGTTCACTGTATTCAGTGGACCAGTGTCAGTCATAGAGCCACTGCTGCTGAGATGACCCATGTGTCTCAGACTGACTTCATGCCACTTCATAAAATAGTAGATCAGGGCATGTCCAGGTTTCTGCAGATAACAACTTAGAAACATGTAAAAGTACAAACAAGTCTCAAAACATATTCAGTATCTCTCACCAAGACATATGAACCCTAGCCTGCTGAGTGGTGCAAACAGTAACATATTCATAATGTTCATATGAGTCAAAGACCAAACCGACATCACAAAAAAATCTGGTTCATTAAACGTATTCTGTGTTCAGTGAACTGTATCTATTCAAATTATGTCCAGTTTTAGCAGATGTGCACCTGTGTCTCTTGACAGAAAGTCAGTGGAAATGTAGGGCTGAGGCTCTCAGAAGAGTCTCTGGAGACTCCAGTGAAAGCAGTTTGTGTGCATGTCCACAAACCAGCTCAACGCTGCCCTCTTGTGTCAAACCACAGCCATTACAATAAAGACTGATTACATGAACTCAACTCTGTTCAGGCCCATCTTGAATAATAGCTTCCAGCTTCAGCAGCAGTATGCGTGTCATTGGGTTAGCCTGGTAGCAGACGGAGGCTAGTGTTTAGCGGTGGTTCCTCATGGCTTCCTTAGCTGCCAGGATGAGGGCTGTGAGGGTGGACCGAGGCTCGGCCATCTCCAGGAACGGATGCTGCAAAACAGCAGCGTTGGTTAACGTCACAACGGAAATATATTGTTGTATTTCAGTAATGAACTGTAGCAAAATACTTTTCTCTGAAGTGTCGTAGTTCAAGCCTATTAGAAATGTGATTGGATGATTTCGATGGACACACACACACACACACATAAACACACACACACACACACACACACACTAAGCCCTCCACATGGGCTGGGGAGAGACTTCAGCACCTAGGACAGCGATAGTTCCCCCCCACAGGGGGACTGGGTGAGGTCACTGAGGATCAATTCTATTCAACACAGCTGCTGCTGGTTTGGCAATCAGCCTCACCTGCAGCCACTCACTAATTAAGACTCACCTGCAGAGAAACCTGACAGTCTGTCCTCAGCCAGAGAGAGAGAGGGAGTAGTTGTATTTCATATAATGTAATTGTAATTAACATATTGTAGTTGAGGTTGTAGTTTTATTTTATATGTTCTAGTAGTTGTAGTAAATAGTTTATTCATTCAGCCTAAAGGCAACAACAAGTTGAATCGGTAGTACATTTTACACGGTTACATTTTAAGATAATCCAAAAGATATAACAATAAAACAAGGACTGCAGAAATACGATGATGAAAAAGACAGACGTATCGAAGACGGACTAACACAGCGTACAACGACGCGACAAACCAGAACACAAAGGCCTGACAGGCGTACATACAGTGATTAGTTGTTTAAGAGTCAGATTATGTGTGGGATCACACTTTTACTGTATGGCTCAGTTCTACAGTGGACAGTGATTTTTAGTATGTTGTAGTTGAGGTAGGAGTTGAATATAGATGTTGTACATAATATGTGGTCGTTGAGGTTGGAGTGGTATTTAGTATGTTGTAGTTGAGGTAGGAGTTGTACTAATGTGTGATAGTGTGGGAGAAATTTACCTTTACATTTAATGATAATACATAATTATTGTCTTGCCATTATGCTATATGAATCTAATAGGTGTGGAGACATACAGAGAATCACAGATGGGGAAACTCTTATATAAATAAACCTTTGATGCTCAGTGCCCCCAATATAATTAGATTTTCAGGGTGTTGCCCTGAGAGGAACAGAACAAAGTCACTGATCAAGGTGACTGAACCAACTAAACCCTCACGTGAACCTCCTGCCTAGTCTGGGATGAACCGTCTATTGTGTTTGATAACGCGGCCCCCTTACAGTTGTTAATTACGCAGCAAGATACTCACACATCTGTATTTACCCCATTTGGCTCCCGGTCAGAGGGGGTCAACTGACAACCCTGTGGAAAGTAGACCTGTCTAGTCTCTTTGTCTCTATTCTACTTACATATGGTTAATTAAGTTAAAGTTATCTTTAAAGTTAATCATTGCATACTCTGAGTGGATTCTACTATCATAAATTGTGGTATCATAGTCAATTGTTTAAATTAATATTTATTGGGTAGGTGTGATTTTCATTGTGCTTATACAGGTTGTCATACTATATAAACTATATATTTTGTTACAGGTACAACTGTTTTCTTTGAATTGTTACTTTACTCAAGATTGGTATTTGTTATATGTAAACTATCTCATATCAGTGATTTATTTTATAGTTAATTTTATCTCACAAGGACATGTGCTGCAGAAGTGTAATAGTATGCCCAGCTGGTGTGGAGCTGTGAAAGGGCCACTGGGGAGGAGCCTAATCCACAGGGGAGGAGCCTAATCTTTAGGTTCGAATAGGTAAACAATGTATAGGTTGTTGTGATTGGGTGATTAATGCATGAAGGAGGAAACCACAAAGGTAGCCTATATAACCTGAAGTCTGAATCACAATACCAGTTCTTTGTCAAACAAACTCGGCTATATTGTGCTTGCTCTTGAGTACAAATAAAGTCTTTATCTTTCATACTTCAGATCTCCCGAACTCTCTTATTGTGTCAAGTTAAGTGTTAAATGTTGTACGAGTTTTTTCCACAACAATAGTTGAGGTTAAGGTGATAGTTGAGCCAGCTGCCCAAAGAACAAGCTGGCTTTCGAAGCGGTATGTCAACAACAGACCAGGTGACCCTTCTATGCCAAGACATAGAGGACAGCTTTCAGTCAGGAGAGAAGGCCGGCACCGTTTTCCTGGACCTCACAGCCGCATATGACACTGTCTGGCTACGCGGACTACACATGAAGCTCCTGGAAACCATCCCAGAGAAGCACATTGTGAGCTTCATAATAGAGATGCTGAGCAACCGCAGCTTCCGGCTACACACCAGCAACAGCCAAAGCAGTAGAGTGAGAAAGCTCAAGAACGGTGTCCCACAAGGCTCAGTGCTGGCACCTATGCTGTTCAACATCTACATCCACGACCTACCTGCTACACAATCAAGGAAGTACGTCTATGCAGACGATCTGGCCATCCTACTGAGCAAGCCATCCTGGGAAGCAGTAGAGGAGGGCCTCTCTGAAGACATGAACACCCTGTCTTCATACCTGAAGAACTGGCGCCTCAAGCTCAGTGCTGATAAGACCATATCAACAATGTTGCATCTCTACAATAAAGAAGCGTCCCGCGAAATGAACATCATGGTTGACGACACCCGGCTACAGTACCAGCCCTTCTCCACATACCTCGCCATGAATCTTGACAGAACACTGTCATTCAGACAACACCTGGAAACGGCCAAGGCAAAGACAACCTCCCGTGCCGCGCTGATACGGCGTCTAGCCGGCACCACATGGGGTGCCTCCACAGAGACGCTGCGCATTTCCACCGAGGCCCTGGTGCTCTCAAGTGCAGAATACTGTGCCCCGGTCTGGTGCCGTAGCCCCCACGTCCACAAACTGGACACTGCCCTTAACACTGCCCTACGGACTGTCTCTGGATGCCTAGGAGCCACCCCAACCAACCATCTGCCCGTCCTCGGAGGAATCGCCCCTGCAGAAGTCAGGCGAGAAGGAGCCATGCTGGCTCTTGCCCGAAAGGCACAGGCGAGTGAATCCTGCCTCCTCCGCAAAACCACCACCGAGACACCACAGCGAATGCGCCTCAAGTCCCGGCGCCCCTTTGCCATACACGCCCAAGAACTGCTCCGGAAAATACCAGCCGACACCTGCAAGGCTGCCTGGGTCAAGGCGACACGGAGGGAGCAGTGGAGGTCAGCAGAACCATCTCGGCTACACCATTACATCAAAGACCCCACAGACGTTCCTGGCCAGCATCTACCCCGAAAGCAGTGGACAACCCTCAACCGCCTGAGGACAGGTGTGGGACGCTTCGGGGCAGCAATGCTGAAGTGGGGCATCACAGACAGTGCCCAATGCGAGTGTGGAGACCCAATACAAACTGTGGAACACATCCTAACCAGCTGCCCCAAACACCGGCCCCCGAACGGCGAGCGTGGTCTAACTGACCTTGATCATAGGACGCTGGACTGGCTCGCCTCAACAGAATTGAAGGTCTAAGGACACACGACAGAAGAATCAGATGAGGTAGGAGTTGTATGTAATATGTGGTTGAGGTAGACGTTGTACATAATATATGGTAGTTGAGGTTGGAGTTGTATATAATATGTGGTAGTTGAGATAGTATACTGTATTTAATAATGTGGAGGAATATAATGCTGGTGCTGGGTTGAGGCCCCTGGTTAGAGCAGCTCTGTGCTCAGCGCTCTGTGTCAGACTCTCTTCCCCCTCAGCAGCTGCAGCAGGTTCCTGCTGTAACAGCTCAGTGTCTACGTAGTCTGACTGAGGGAGGTTTTTGTACGGCTCTCAATCACTGTGTGAACACATTGCCGCCATGGTCACCGAAACAGAAATATACTCCTACATCCTCCCTCCGGACACCAGAGATGGTGAGAGTGTAGCTAGACCCAGATCTACTGCCGCTGAACCGAGCTGGAGTCCCTGTATTGAGCCTTGTTGCCTTGTATATCAGAAGTTTGGGAGCTTCTCCAGGTTTCTGTATGTACCAGCTGAGATCAGCACCAATATCTGAGCTCCCCGTGGCACTGATGGACACACTCCCCTCCAGACTAACAGTCTTGGTTTTGTCAGGTTGTGTCAGAAACTGACTGGCAGACGACTCTGAAATAAGAAGTGGATGATGAGACTGTTGAACCAACGTTAGACAGTCTTCAGTAAAACACTGGAGCACATTAGGAGCAGAGAGGGGAGAAAATACAGGAGGATAAACACAGAATAGAGCCCAGACCAGCAGGATGGATTCGAAGGAAAGCATCAGAATATGAGAAGAGTGACAGAGCCATAACTCTCACCATGAGTAAGAAATGCCAGCACTGCTAGCAAGGCTGTGGACGACCTCATGTTGCTCTGGGTCTGTGTGTATGGTGCCTGGCAGCTCGCATATTTAAGTCTTGGTGCTCAGAAATACTCAAAAGTCATGCAAATCAGTGTGCATGTGGGCGGACGGGCACCTGCTTTGAGAGATATGGAAGTGAGAGAGATATGGTTGAGTGAGTGCAACACTTTGGAAAGGAAAATGAATACCTTGGAAATAAATATATTCAGAAACCCTTCAAGTTCTCCCAAATGACGAACTAATAAAAAAAGTTATAGGAATGTGAAAATAATAAATGTTGATACAAAAAATGTTACAAGTCTATTCATAGTTAGAAACAGGGCTAGTTTATAAACTAATGTTTTCTATTCCTATGTGATCTCTTTTAATCAAATCATTGTATTTGATGAGTTTATATTGAAACAAGAATGAAATCTAATGACTTGTCCACCATAGACTGTATAAAAGGTGAAGTCTCATCAGGTAATACTTTTTGTGTCTTCACAAGTGACAACCTAACCCTACCGCTCTGTAGACCTACAATGCAGTGATAACAGAATAATAAGAAAATAAAAAAGGCTTGAGTCACATCTCTCATCAGACAGAAAGAAATTATATTGAAATATGAGATTTTGAGGAAGGATGTAAGTAAGGTAAAGTTGATGTAGTTCTATGTAATAGGTTGTAATTAAGGTAGTTGTATTTATTATTAATAATTCAATAATAATGATTGTATTCATATGTTGTAGTTGAGGTAGTCGTTTGTGACATGTTGTAGTAGCTGTATATTTAATAATGTGGAGGAATATAATGCTGGTGCTGGGTTGAGGCCCCTGGTTAGAGCAGCTCTGTGCTCAGCGCTCTGTGTCAGAGTCTCTTCCCCCTCAGCAGCTGCAGCAGGTTCCATGCTGTAACAGCTCAGTGTCTACGCAGTCTGACTGAGGGAGGTTTTTGTACGGCTCTCAATCACTGTGTGAACACATAAGCACTGTTAATGTAGTGGAGACTCTGACAGTAATAAACTGCTGCATCTTCACGCTGGGCGCCGTCGATGGTCAGAGAGAAGTCAGTGCTGCTTCCACTGCCACTAATCCGAGCTGGTGTTGATGATTCACGTGTAGTTGCATATCTTATTAGGAGCTTGGGGGCTTCTCCAGGTTTCTGTTGGTACCGGAATAGGTAATTATTGCCGCGAACCGCTGGGTTGGTTTTACAGGTCAGAGTGACTGAGGATCCTGGAGTAACAGACTTTACTGGTGGCTGAGTCACAGTCACCTGACTGCTGGTTCCTATAGGAAACATACAAACAAAACATTGAGTTATCCAATAGAAAATACAAGCAGACAAAGAAGGGGGTCCACATTTTGATGGAGTTGAATGAACCGACCTGCTAAGGATCCACAGACCACTGTCCAGAACAGGAGGCTGAGGGGATTCATGGTTGCCACGGTTTCTGGGGTGTTGAGTGACAGCTCAGAGTCCTGCAGTGTTGAACTTAGAGGACTTTAAACCCTCTCAGAAGCCCAGTTTCAGCTGAGCATGCAAAGCTTCCTCTATATGGAAATGACCTGTTTCCACTCATCACACTGGGGGTGAGAGTGGATGCAGACCTTCTGGGAGGACCACTGTATCTCTGCTACATTCACACTATGGGAATACAAACATCATTTGGGAGGAAACCATTGGAATTCATAATCTATAACTTATTCTCTGAATTTGTTAAGGTACAAGAACACTGGGACCCAAATGCTGGACACAGGGAGGCAGAGACAGGAGAAAAGGCAAAGGAATTTATTGGGTGATCGTTCGGGGAGTCAGGCTAGCGGGGGTCTGGTACGGGGCAGGCAATCAGGTGGACAAGGGCTAGGCGGGGGACGGGTAGTCAGGCAGGCGGGGGGGCTCGGCAACGGGGCTGGTAGTCGGACAGGCAGGGGTCGGCAACGGGCTGGTAGTCGGACAGGCAGGGGTCGGCAACGGGCTGGTAGTCGGACAGGCAGGGGTCGGCAACGGGGCTGGTAGTCGGACAGGCAGGGGTCGGCAACGGGGCTGGTAGTCGGACAGGCAGGGGTCGGCAACAAGGGCTGGAACAGGCGGGTCGTCAGGCAGGCAGGGGGTCGGCAACCAGGGCTGGACAGGTGGGTCGTCAGGCAGGCAGGGGTCGGCAACGAGGGCTGGACAGGTGGGTCGTCAGGCAGGCAGGGGTCGGCAACAAGGGCTGGACAGGTGGGTCGTCAGGCAGGCAGGGGTCGGCAACAAGGGCTGGACAGGTGGGTCGTCAGGCAGGCAGGGGTCGGCAACAAGGGCTGGAACAGGGGGGGTCGTCAGGCAGGCAGGGATCGGCAACAAGGGCTGGAACAGGCGTAGTCAGGCTGGGAATTACTAGTAGGTTAGGGAAACAACGAACTGGCGCCGGCTGCTTGACAATCCCCGGCTTAAATAGGGAAACAGTGATTATTAATTAGGAACAGGTGTGTGTGGGGAATGACTGGTAGAGACGACAAGCGTCCACTAGATGGAGGTATTGGACCGTGTAGCAGGACGTGGTGTAACAGTACCCCCCCCTCTACGGACGCCTCTCGGCGGACGCCCTAGCACCGCCGGGTGATTGTCTGTGACCGGGATGGGTGGAGGGGGCCTGGAGGCGGGAACCCTGTCGCAGGGTACTTCGGGTGGGGGGGACGGGTGATCCCGGTGAAAGTCCCGAATAAGGGAGGGATCCAGAATCCGCTTGCGGGGAACCCAGGATCTCTCCTCAGGACCATACCCCTCCCAATCGACCAGGTACTGATGTCCCCGGCCGCGACGCCGCACATCCAGGAGTCGACGGACCGTCCAAGCTGGATGATTGTCAATCAGCCTTGGCGGAGGTGGAGGTGGGATGGGGGGGGACAACGGACTGGTAGAGACTGGCTTAATCTGCGAGACATGGAAAGTGGGGTGGATGCGGCGGAGTGCAGGGGGGAGGTTCAAGCGAACCGCAGAGGGGTTGACCACCTTGGAGATGGTGTAGGGGCCGATGAAGCGTGGGGAGAGTTTGGGAGGAATCCCCTTCAAGGGAAGATCCTTAGCCCGCAACCAAACCCCTTGCCCGGGGGCGTACTCGGGTGCAGGTCGACGCCGCTTGTTAGCCTGAATTTGGGAGCGAGAGGATGCATGAAGTAGTGCAGTGCGTGTCCGTTTCCAGATGCGCCGGCACCTGCGCAGATGGGTTTGGACCGAGGGGACTGCGATTTCTTCCTCCAGATCAGGGAACAGGGGAGGTTGGTAACCCAGGGAGGCCATGAATGGGGATAACCCAGTGGATGCATTTAACAGCGTGTTATGGGCGTATTCCACCCAGGGCAGCTGAGAGCTCCAGGTGGTGGGGCTGGCGTGGGTGATGCAGCGAAGTGCCGCCTCCATCTCCTGGTTGGCTCGTTCTGATTGGCCGTTAGACTGGGGGTGAAACCCAGAGGAGAGGCTGGAAGTGGCGCCAAGAGCCTTACAGAATGCCCGCCATACCTGTGAGGTGAACTGGGGGCCTCGGTCGGACACAATGTCCACGGGGATGCCATGCAGGCAGAATACATGCTTGACCAGGAGGTCGGCGGTCTCCCTTGAGGTGGGGAGCTTGGGGAGGGCGATGAAGTGGGCGGCCTTTGAGAAACGGTCAATCACGGTAAGGATGGTGGTATTGCCCTCTGACGTGGGTAGACCAGTGACGAAGTCCAGGGCGATGTGTGACCAAGGGCGGCTAGGGATGGGTAGGGGCTGTAGTAAACCGGAATGGGGGCGGGTCGAGGTCTTGTTTCGGGCGCAAGTCGCACACGCCGAAATAAACGATCGAACGTCCTTGTCCATGGTGGACCACCAGAAACGCCGACGGATGAAATCCAAGGTGCGTGTGATGCCTGGGTGGCATGTAAGCCGGGAGGAGTGCGCCCAGGTCAATACTTGAGACCTTACTGCGTCAGGGACGAACATACGGTTGGGGGGGCCGAGACCGGGATCCGGCTGTTGCCTCTGCGCCAGACGAACCGCAGACTCCACCTCCCAGGTGAGAGTGGCAATGAGACAAGTGGGTGGCAGAATGGTCTCGGGGTCAGTGCCGGGGTCCTCAGGAGAATACAGGCGGGACAGAGCATCCGGCTTAACATTCTGGGAGCCGGGACGGTAGGTAAGGGAAAAGTTGAACCGGCCAAAGTATAAGGCCCACCTGGCCTGACGGGAATTTAGCCTCTTAGCCGTTTGGAGGTAAGCGAGATTGCGATGGTCGGTCCAAACGATAAAAGGAAGCTCTGCGCCCTCCAACCAATGTCGCCACTCCTCCAAGGCAAGCTTGACAGCTAAGAGCTCTCGGTTGCCCACGTCGTAATTGCGCTCCGGCGGGGACAACCTTCGAGAGAAGAAGGCGCAGGGATGGAGCTTGTGGTCGGAGGAGGAACGCTGGGAGAGAACCGCGCCCACTCCGGTGTCCGAGGCGTCGACCTCCACCACGAACTGTAGTGAAGGATCAGGTTGGGTGAGGATGGGAGCAGATACGAACCGCTGTTTGAGGCCCTGAAAAGCGGTCTCCGCCTCCGGCGTCCAAGCAAAGGGGCTCTTGGTGGAAGTCAAGGCCGTGAGGGGTGCCGCGATTTGGCTGTAACCGCGTATAAAGCGACGGTAAAAATTGGCAAAGCCAAGGAATTGTTGCAATCTCTTGCGGGTTAAGGGAGGGGGCCACTCGGCCACCGCAGAGACCTTAGAGGGATCCATTTCTACCTGGCCCTGGCTGATTATATACCCCAAGAAGGAAATGGATGGGACGTGAAACTCGCACTTCTCCGCCTTGACATACAGCCTGTTCTCCAACAGCCTCTGCAGAACCTGCCGGACATGGACCCTGTGCTCCACTATGGATCTTGAGAAGATTAGAATATCGTCGATGTAGACGAAAACGGTGTGATTCAACAGGTCCCGGAGGACATCGTTAACCAAACTTGAAACACTGCGGGGGCGTTGGTGAGGCCGAATGGCATCACCAGATACTCGTAGTGGCCCAAAGGAGTATTAAAAGCCGTCTTCCATTCGTCCCCCTCCCGAATGCGGACCAGATGATATGCATTACGCAGATCTAATTTTGAGAACACGGAGGCTCCATGAAGGGGGACGAAGGCGGAACTGATAAGCGGTAATGGGTATTTATTTTTCACCGTGATGTCATTCAGACCACGGTAGTCAATGCAGGGGCGAAGCGATTTATCCTTCTTGGTAATAAAGAAGAAACCCGCTCCAACAGGTGACGAAGAAGGACGGATGATTCCAGCGGCGATGGATTCCCCGATGTACTCCTCCATCGACTCGCGTTCGGGGCGGGAGAGGTTGAACAGACGGCTGCTAGGAAGGGGGGCTCCGGGGAGGAGGTCTATGGCGCAGTCATAAGGGCGGTGGGGGGGCAAGGTCAAGGCGTGGGACTTGCTGAACACCGCTCCGAGGTCGTGGTACTCCTCCGGGACGGAGGACAGGTTAGGAGGTTCGGGTACGGACTCGAACTCTGTCGCCCGAGGAGCCGGGGCGGACCGCAAGCACTGGGACAGGCAATGGGTACTCCATGACAGGATGCGCCCGGTTCCCCAATCTATCTGAGGATTGTGAGTTTGCAACCAGGGGTAGCCCAGAA
This sequence comes from Merluccius polli, assembly GCA_030340625.1. Taxonomy (NCBI): domain Eukaryota; kingdom Metazoa; phylum Chordata; class Actinopteri; order Gadiformes; family Merlucciidae; genus Merluccius; species Merluccius polli. The sequence continues at coordinate 20,911 of JAOPHQ010005475.1, read as the reverse complement.
CAACCGAGGAGAAGGGGCTGGCAATCACCAGGAGGGATATGGTCTCCTGATGATTCCCAGAAACTAGCAGGTTGAGCGGAACGGTGCGGCGTTCCACCCGTGTGAGGGACCTCCCATCTAGCGCCTGGGTCTCGATCGAAAGATCGAGAGGAATGGTGTCAATGCTCAGTCGCTTAACCAACTCCTGATCGATAAAGCTCTCATCCGCTCCGGAGTCCAGGAGAATGGAGAGCGGGAGGCTTTGATCTTGCCACATAAGGGTGGCCTCTAGGAGGGGGCGGGAGACTGAGGGATTATGAGAGCGGCTCGCCAGTACCCCTCGAGTTACTGACGAGCCCGTTCTTTTCCCGAGAGGGCGGGGCATCCGGATCGAAAATGACCGGAAGTGCCGCAATACAAACAAGCTCCAGATCGAATACGCCGCTCCCTCTCCTCGGGAGTAAGGTGTGTGCGTCCGATCTGCATCGGCTCGGGGGAAGGGGGCCGCCCATAGCGGGGAGGAACGGTAACCGGGAGGGAGGACTGCGTAGCAGCCGGCGACTCAAAAGGGGGCGTGGCGAACGAGCGGGTGCCTCTCTCTCTGCGCCGCTCTCGCAAACGATTGTCCATGTGAATCGCGAGAGAAATGAGATGGTCTAAGTCCGCGGGTTCCTCCCAGGAGGTTAAGCGGTCCTTTAGCTCGCTACTGAGCGCATTTTGGAATACCCCCTGCAGCGCCTCCTCGTTCCAGCCGCTCTCAGCAGCGAGGGTCCGGAACTCCACTGCAAAAGAGGCTACGCTGCGTGATCCCTGGCGAAGCTGCAGGAGACGTTGGGAGGCCTCCCTGCCCCGGACAGGATGATCAAAGACCTTCCTCATATCATCCGTGAAGGCGCCGTAGTCATAACAAACCGAAGACCCACGTTCCCACACCGCCGCGGCCCACGCGAGAGCCTCGCCACTCAGCGAACCGATCAGGTAAGCTATCTTTGATCTCTCGGTGGGGTAAGTCTGGGGCTGCATCTCAAAAACAAGGGAACACTGGGTAAGGAATGACCGGCAGGATCCCAGATCCCCTCCATAACGTTGGGGGGCTGGGATGAAAGGTTCCCGGGGAGAAACCAACGGACTCGGGGTGGGGGCTGGTGGTTCTGGGGGGGCGGGGAGCTGAGCGCCGACGGCTAGAGTCAGCTCCCGGAGGGCGGTGGCGATCTCCTGCAAGGCCTGATCGTGTTGGCCCAAGAGAGTCCCTTGGCGGGAGATCATTGCCCTGAACCCCTCTGCGTCAGCTGGGTCCATGTTTGGCCAGTTCGTACTGTTAAGGTACAAGAACACTGGGACCCAAATGCTGGACACAGGGAGGCAGAGACAGGAGAAAAGGCAAAGGAATTTATTGGGTGATCGTTCGGGGAGTCAGGCTAGCGGGGGTCTGGTACGGGGCAGGCAATCAGGTGGACAAGGGCTAGGCAGGGGACGGGTAGTCAGGCAGGCGGGGGGGCTCGGCAACGGGGCTGGTAGTCGGACAGGCAGGGGTCGGCAACGGGCTGGTAGTCGGACAGGCAGGGGTCGGCAACGGGCTGGTAGTCGGACAGGCAGGGGTCGGCAACGGGGCTGGTAGTCGGACAGGCAGGGGTCGGCAACGGGGCTGGTAGTCGGACAGGCAGGGGTCGGCAACAAGGGCTGGAACAGGCGGGTCGTCAGGCAGGCAGGGGGTCGGCAACCAGGGCTGGACAGGTGGGTCGTCAGGCAGGCAGGGGTCGGCAACGAGGGCTGGACAGGTGGGTCGTCAGGCAGGCAGGGGTCGGCAACAAGGGCTGGACAGGTGGGTCGTCAGGCAGGCAGGGGTCGGCAACAAGGGCTGGACAGGTGGGTCGTCAGGCAGGCAGGGGTCGGCAACAAGGGCTGGAACAGGGGGGGTCGTCAGGCAGGCAGGGATCGGCAACAAGGGCTGGAACAGGCGTAGTCAGGCTGGGAATTACTAGTAGGTTAGGGAAACAACGAACTGGCGACGGCTGCTTGACAATCCCGGGCTTAAATAGGGAAACAGTGATTATTAATTAGGAACAGGTGTGTGTGGGGAATGACTGGTAGAGACGACAAGCGTCCACTAGATGGAGGTATTGGACCGTGTAGCAGGACGTGGTGTAACAGAATTAGGCTAATTCCTGCTGGTTTGTATGAAATCTGTTGCTTATATTTAATTCTGAAAATACACAGATGTTATATAAATGTTTCAAAAGAGATAATATATTATATCTGTTTGTAATAACTGCATGAAGCCTATGTACATATATTACAAAGATTGGCTGAGTTTCAAAAGTTGTTAAATTGTATAGAAAATATCTACACAATACTGAACGTTTTATAAAAATATATGTAGGATCTATATTTTATTATAAATCTACTTAACTTAAAACACATCAATGACATTGCTAACCATAACTTTATTGGGTTGAATCATTGATTCATGTTTCTGTGATAAGTTAGTGTGTGTGTGCCAGTAAGCTATGTCTTCAATGTGCGGGAGGTTTTTGTACAGCCTCTTAATGAGTTTGTATCACTGTGGTACACTTTTGGTGGAGGCACCAAACTCATCGTTGACTGTAAGTACAAGGAAACTTTTCTTTATCTGACATATTACTCACTTTGAAAACTACCTTTATATTAAAATAGGTGTGAAGATTTTTTATTGTATTTATTTTAAGATGTTTTTTCATTGGATAGGTTAAGGACAGTGTAAACATATTCTTGTTCAGTTATTAAATGTAATTGTTGACATTGTTTTTCAAATCATTTCTTTATGATGAGCATTCATCCTTTATTAAGAATATAATTCATTTTCTATGTACTTCATATAAATGGGCAAACAAATATCATTCAGGTTCTGTTTTTACTTCTGAAAGTACAGTGATCATTTAATGAAACACATTTTTTAAAAATGTATTTCTGTGCTTTAAATATCCTGTTATAGATATTTCTATAGTCTTTTGGCTGAACGTGAAATGAAATATAAGAAAAAGGAAGTGAAACAAATAATTATTCAGAAAAGTTCTGCCACCTGACAGTTGGTGAAACATTTAAATGTTTTATGAATGAATTGATGTTAATTTCCACATTACAATCAACAGCTCCAACTCTTGGTGAATATTCATGTTCCCTTCCCTCTGTGCTCCCTATGGTGATGGTAACTGAGCCTGTTGTCCACTTGTCTCCTCTCTCTCTCTCCCAGTGGGAGTGGTGCAGCCCAGGCTGAGCGTCCTCCCTCCCTCCAGAGTGGAGCTGGAGCAGGGCAGCGCTACACTGCTGTGTACGGCCAGTGGGGGCTTCCCCTCAGACTGGACGCTTGGCTGGAAGGTGGAGGGCAGCAGCAGGTCTGGGGGGGTGTCAGATAGTCTGGGGGTCCTGGGGAAAGATGGCCACTACGGCTGGAGCAGCACCTTGACCCTCCCTGCAGACCAGTGGAGGAAGGCGGGCTCAGTGAGCTGTGAGGCCAGTAAGAGTGGCCAGACGCCTGTCGCTCAAACCCTGAATCCTGGCCAGTGTTCAGAGTAGAGAGGCTCCAGCATGGAAGTACTGTACAATACAAATCTCCTCTGACACGTCTGCTTTATATCTCTCTGTCTAAGGTAGCGCTGCAGCTTTTGATGATTCACATTAACATGTCTTTGAGCCATTATTATTATTATGCTTTCTGGTTTTCATCCCTTGCTTGTGTTTATCACATTGTATGCTGATGATATAATAAAGATGGAAAAATTCACTTTTCATGCAATCATTCTTATTTTATATCTTGTCATTTTAAGCCAGGCGAATGAATCTTTATTCAGAATGGGGAAACTATTTGAGGTCTCTATTAAATTACTTAATGAAGTGAGTTTTACTGCCATTCTGAATGAAGGGTTAAAGCTATGGTGTGTATCTCTGAATGAGCAAAGTGTTGGTTGTGTGGATGTGCTTGGACAGTGTGTTCACTGTATTCAGTGGACCAGTGTCAGTCATAGAGCCACTGCTGCTGAGATGACCCATGTGTCTCAGACTGACTTCATGCCACTTCATGAAATAGTAGATCAGGGCATGTCCAGGTTTCTGCAGATAACAACTTAGAAACATGTAAAACTACGTCTCAAAACACATTCAGTATCTCTCACCAGGACATATGAACCCTAGCCTGCTGAGTGGTGCAAACAGTAACATATTCATAATGTTCATATGAGTCAAAGACCAAACCGACATCACAAAAATTCTGGTTCATTAAACATATTCTGTGTTCAGTGAACTGTATCTATTCAAATGATGTCCAGTTTTAGCAGATGTGCACCTGTGTCTCTTGGTGACAGATAGTCAGTGTAAATGTAGGGCTGAGGCTCTCAGAAGAGTCTCTGGAGACTCCAGTGAAAGCAGTTTGTGTGCATGTCCACAAACCAGCTCAACGCTGCCCTCTTGTGTCAAACCACAGCCATTACAATAAAGAGTGATTTCATGAACTCAACTCTGTTCAGGCCCATCTTGAATAATATCTTACAGCTTCTGCAGCAGTATGCGTGTCATTGGGTTAGCCTGTAGCAGACGGAGGCTAGTGTTTAGCGGTGGTTCCTCATGGCTTCCTTAGCTGCCAGGATGAGGGCTGTGAGGGTGGACCGAGGCTCGGCCATCTCCAGGAACGGATGCTGCCAAACAACAGCATGGTTAACGTCAGCAACGGAAATATATTGTTGTATTTCAGCAATGAACTGTAGGAAAATACTTTTCTCTGAAGTGTCGTAGTTCAAACCTATAAGAAACGTGATTGGATGATTTGGGTGGACACACACACACACACACACACACACCCTCCACATGGGCTGGGGAGAGACTTCAGCACCTAGGACAGCGATAGTTCCCCCCCACAGGGGGACTGGGTGAGGTCACTGAGGATCAATTCTATTCAACACAGCTGCTGCTGGTTTGGCAATCAGCCTCACCTGCAGCCACTCACTAATTAAGACTCACCTGCAGAGAAACCTGACAGTCTGTCCTCAGCCAGAGAGAGAGAGGGAGTAGTTGTACTTCATATGATGTAATTGTAATTAACATATTGTTGTTGAGGTGTCATATTTAATATGTTTGAATTTGTAGTTGTATTGAAGATTTAATGTATTAAACATATCTGGATACAAACTAAATTTTAATAAAAGTGAATACTTCCCCATTAGTAGTAATGCTAGAGAATATCCCAATCTGCTATGTAAGTTATCCGCCGAGGCCTTTACATATCCAGGTGTAAAAGTCACCAAATCCTATTACAGTCTATTTAAAAGTAACCTTGCTCCTCTGCTGGAACAGTGTGAACAAGATATTAAAAGATGGTTTCTATTTTGCCTCTCTCTCTCATCGGGAGAACACATTCTGTAAAGATGAATATTGTGCCAAAGTTTCTATGTTTGTTTCAGCCGTTGCCTGTTTTCATATCACAATCTTTTTTTAAGACATTTAATCACATGATTTCTTCCTTTATATGGAATCATAAACCAGCTCGCATAAGAAAATAATTTATGGAAAGACCAAAAGGTGTAGGTGGGCTTTCCCTTCCAAATTTGTTGTACGAATTATTGGGCTGTGAATTTGAATGCCACTTCTCTGTGGTTAAAAGATTGGATAGGATCCCTGCATGGCTCCAGATTGAAAAGGTTACAAACAGCCCTCACTCTGCCTTACTTTGTGCTCCCCTACCATCACTAGTTAATAATATTAAAGATAATATAATTGTAACTCAATCCTTATGTATCGTGAACCAGTTCAAAAGATGTCTGGGTATTCAGAGTATTTCTATTCACTCACCAATAATACGTAATCACTTAATTCAACCATCTTTATTGGACAATGGCTTCAAAATGTGGTATGATAAGGTTATTCATAGTATTGAGGACCTGTATGTCAACAATACTTTTGCTAGCTTTGAACAGCTATCCAGAAAATTCTGTCTGTCCAATAATCATTTTTTCAAGTCAAGTCAAGTCAAACTTTATTGTCAATTTTCACGAACAGGACATACACAAAAACCGAAATGCCGTTTCCCTTGATCGCTGGTGCAAAAACAGCTATACACACGTATACAATATATAAATATTAAAAATAGATATAAAATAAGAATATAAATTAAAAGAGAAGAGAATATATACAAGTTTTAAAAATAAATATATGTATGTAATATATAAACATTATGGACAGTATAAACAGTATAGATAGTATGAGACAGAAATAGTTTGTAAGGTGACTGTGAATGGTGGTGGGGAAGGGGAGAAGTGTGCAGGTGTGTGGGGGTGGATGGGCGGGGGTTAATGTCCAGGCTCTTGGGGGAGGGGTTGTGTGCAGGTGTGTGGGGGTGGATGGGTGGGGGTTAGTGTCCAGACTTTGTGGGTGCAGAGGGCAGAGAAAGAAGGGGGGTCAGTGCTGGGAGGGAGTTCAGCATCCTGACGGCCTGGTGGACGAAGCTGTCCTTCAGTCTGCTGGTCCTTGCCTTTAGACTCCTCATCCTCCTCCCAGAGGGCAGGAGGCTGAAGAGGCAGTGGGTGGGGTGGGTGGAGTCGCCCGCAATGCTGAATGCTTTGCGGGACAGGCGTGAATTGTAGATGTCTTGGAGGGAGGGGAGGGGGGCACGGACGATCTTCTCAGCTGCTCTCACTATGCGCTGCTGAGCTTTGCCGGCCAGTGATGCGGTGTTGCAGCTCCAGGAGAGGTCCTCAGTGAGATGCACTCCCAGGAACTTGGTGCTGCTCACTCTCTCCACAGCAGCACCGTTGATGGTCAGTGGGGGGGTGCTGGGTGGAGGCTCTGCGGAAGTCGACAACAATCTCCTTCGTCTTCTGCACGTTGAGAGAGAGATTGTTGTCTCTGCACCACTCGGCCAGTTGGCTCACCTCTTCCCTGTAGTTCGACTCACCGTTGTGGTTGATGAGCCCCACCACAGTCGTGTCGTCCGCAAACTTGACAAAGAGGTCGTTGCTGAATGATGGAGTGCAGTCGTGGGTCAGCAGGGTGAAGAGAAGGGGGCTGAGCACGCATCCTTGGGGGGGCCCCTGTGTTCAGCATGTTTGTGCTGGATGCGTTCCTGCTGACCCGGACTGCCTGCGGTCTTCCGGTCAGGAAGTCCAACAGCCAGTTACATAGTGAGGTCTGCAGTCCTAGACAGTCCAGCCTCCGGATGAGCTGCTGAGGGATGATCGTGTTGAAAGTTGAACTAAAGTCTAGGAACAGCATCCTCACATACGAGTCCTTGGTCTCCAGGTGGGTGAGAGCTGAGTGGAGGACGGTGGAGATTGCATCATCAGTCGACCTGCTGGCCCGATATGCAAACTGGTATGGGTCCAGTGAAGGGGGGAGGATGGATTTGATATGCTGCATGACCAACCGCTCAAAGCACTTCATGATGATGGGGGTCAGTGCAACCGGGCGGTAGTCGTTGAAGCAGGATGGAGAGGCCTTCTTTGGTACCGGGATGATGGTGGTGCTCTTGAAGCAGGTGGGGACCACAGCTTGGCTCAGGGAGGTGTTGAACATGTCTGTGAGGACATCTGTGAGCTCCTCTGCACAGTCCTTCAGCACACGACCGGGAATGTTGTCAGGCCCTGCAGCCTTGCGAGCGTTGATCCTGCGATTTTTGCGATACTTGCAGAGACTTTACTGGTAAAAAGTTTGCTAATTTTCCTACTCTTCCCCCTCCTTCCTGTCTGGATTCCCTATAAAGGGTCAATATGCTGAATGAAAGCAGAATATCATTTATTTATGTAGACTGCAGTAGGCGCTGATAGCTGACTTGGGGAGGAGCGTTTTTACATTGACAATCACATGACCAATAAAGTCTCGAGGCGAAGTATCGTTTGTTCTCCTTGGCGTTGCTAATAACTCAGGGCAAGACCTGTGCTGGGTGAGTAGAGCTGCCGCTGGTAGCATCCGTGGGCTGAGAAGTAAAGCATTGCGTTTAGGCAGACTGACCTGGAGATTTCATATAGACTGACGGCATAGTAACACGGATGACTGAGTGATATGCAACCGAAGACTGGTGTTTTCTGTATTCCTTGCATTGTCAGCGCAGGCTGCATCCAAACGGAGGTTGGGCTGGGACCTGGGAGGTTTATGTAGGGGTTCTGGAGTACACGGTAATCCCGTTGCCATGATAAAGCAGGAACGACTGTGCTGGTAGTGATAATAGCCACTGTTTTGTTTTGGTTCATTTCCGTTTGTTTTCTTTATGCCGAGTGCCATCTTGCTATCCTTTATTTTATTTATGTATACTGTGAACATTTAGACTCTTCATAGTCTAGGCTACTGGGCTGCGGCCCCAGGCCTAACTAACTCCTTCACCATAAGTGTCAAGCAGGGCTCCTCGCTCTCAGTGGTGTGCTGTGGTTAGATTTGTTTTGTTTTGCGTGTCTTTGTATTACTTTGGTTTATGCCATATTTGCATTGTTGTGGATCACTAGTTGATTTCATTTTTTTTTTTCCATTTGTGTGTTACTTTGTTTTTGTGAGGTAGCCTAACTGTCCGGATTTGCCTCTTGTGGAAGCTCTGAGATTGTAGGCCTGGAGTCTATGTTGAGTGCCTAATTCAACATCATTGCTGTGAAAATAGTCTAGCGGTTTTAGCATTTGTACCTTTTGAAGTTTTAAAATTGGAATTAATTTTATTGATCTTATGCTACCTGGATTGAAAAATAAATTATATAGTTTGTATCAGTCTCAACCTGTTTCCTGTGTGCTTTGATGCTCTTCTGAGCTGTAGGTCACATTTCTTCCCCTATTATGGATAGCTGCAACCACTCTATTTCACATATTGGAGAACAGTGGGAAAATGACTTGGGGGTCCAGCTGTCCGATGCCGAATGGGATATGGCTCTTACTAGGATCCACTCTTCTTCCATATGTTCTAGACATGCTTTAATACAGTATAAAGTGTTGCAGAGATTCCACTTCTCAAAAGCTAAATTAGCAAGAATATTTCCGAATGTAGACCCATTATGCGACAGATGTAAAAAGACCCCGGCTACTTCCTATCATATGTTCTGGTCTCGTCCGAAACTTGCTCCTTTTTGGTCATCCTTTTTTGAAGTCATCTCTAATGCGTATGCTTATAACATCTCACCGTCTCCTTTGGTTGCTGTTTTTGGTTGGTTTTGTGATCCAACGGGATCTGTTCCTCCTGTTCCTTTACAAAGGGTCATTGCCTTTTCCTCCTTATTAGCTAGACGCTTGATTGTATTCAAGTGGAAGGCTGCTGCTCCTCCATCACATCACCACTGGATGAGGGACGTTATGCAGAACCTGAAGATGGAAAAGATCAGATGTTCCTCAATAGTTCCATCAGCAGATTCCACAAAACCTGGGACCTCGAATAACTTATGGAAACAATTTACCTGGTCTGGAAGTGGAGCTCTGCATGATTACACCTGCCCTTGAGCAATCCTGTAACAAGAAGTAGGCCTATTAGGTGCACTTGTTGTTGTTGTTTTGTTTAGTTTGTGTTTATTTTTGTTTTTCTCCTCTTGTCTTTTTCTGTCTGTGGTCTATGACGAGTTTGTCACGTTGGTTTTGGGTTTGATCTGTCTCTGTTTGTTGTCGGGATTGTTTTTCTGTGGTTATTTGTAAAACAGAGAATATGATTGTTGTGTATGACAATTGGAAAATTACAAATAAAGTCTTTAAAAAAAAAAGATGTAATGTATTGTAGTAAGGTTGTAGTTTTATTTGATATGTTATAATTGTATTTAACATATTGTAGTTGAAGTTGTAGTTGTATATGATATGTTGTCGTTCATATATTGTAGTTGAGCTACTATTTAATAGGTTGGAGTAGGATTTAATATGTGGTAGTTGGGGTAGTAGTTGATGTACTTATATGTAATAGGTTGTAATTAAGGTAGTTGTATTATAATATAATAATAATTCAATAATAATAATTGTATTCATATGTTGTAGTTGAGGTAGTCGTATGTGACATGTTGTAGTAGCTGTATATTTAATAATGTGGAGGAATATAATGCTGGTGCTGGGTTGAGGCCCCTGGTTAGAGCAGCTCTGTGCTCAGCGCTCTGTGTCAGAGTCTCTTCCCCCTCAGCAGCTGCAGCAGGTTCCTGCTGTAACAGCTCAGTGTCTACACAGTCTGACTGAGGGAGGTTTTTGTACGGCTCTCAATCACTGTGTGAACACATAAGCACTGTTAAGGTAGTGTTCACTCTGACAGTAATAAACTGCTGCATCTTCACGCTGGGCGCAGTCGATGGTCAGAGAGAAGTCAGTGCTGCTTCCACTGCCACTAAACCGAGCTGGTGTTGATGATTCACGTGTAGTTGCATATGTTATTAGGAGCTTGGGGGCTTCTCCAGGTTTCTGTTGGTACCAGTTTAGATAATACCTGTAAACTGCTGGGTTGGTTTTACAGGTCAGAGTCACTCTGGATCCTGCAGTAAAAGTCTCTACTGGTGGCTGAGTCACAGTCACCTGACTGCTGGTTCCTATAGAAAACAAACAAACAAAACATTGAGTTATCCAATAGAAAATACAAGCAGACAACGACCGTTCTTCAACGTTGTCATGGAGTTGAATGAACCGACCTGCTAAGGATCCACAGACCACTGTCCAGAACAGGAGGCTGAGGGGATTCATGGTTGCCACGGTTTCTGGGGTGTTGAGTGACAGCTCAGAGTCCTGCAGTGTTGAACTCAAAGGACTTTAAACCCTCTCAGAAGCCCAGTTTCAGCTGAGCATGCAAAGCTTCCTCTATATGGAAATGACCTGTTTCCACTCATCACACTGGGGGTGAGAGTGGATGCAGACCTTCTGGGAGGACCACTGTATCTCTGCTACATTCACACTATGGGAATACAAACATCATTTGGGAGGAAACCATTGGAATTCATAATCTATAACTTATTCTCTGAATTAGGCTAATTCCTGCTGGTTTGTATGAAATCTGTTGCTTATATTTAATTCTGAAAATACACAGATGCTATATAAATATTTCAAAACAGATAATATAATATTCTGTGTGTAATAACTGCATGAAGCCTATGTAAATATATTACAAAGATTGGCTGAGTTTCAAAAGTTGTTAAAATTGGATTGAAAATATTGACACAATACTAAACTTTAATAAAAAATATATTTATTATATTTTTATTATAAATCTACTTAACTTAAAACACATCATGACATTGCTAACCATAACTTTATTGGATTGAATCATTGATTCATGTTTCTGTGATAAGTTAGTGTGTGTGTGCTAGTAAGCTATGTCTTCAATGTGCGGGAGGTTTTTGTACAGCCTCTTAATGAGTTTGTATCACTGTGGAACACTTTTGGTGGAGGCACCAAACTCATTGTTGACTGTAAGTATAAGGAAACTTTTCTTTACCTGACATATTACTAACTTTGAAAACTACCTTTATATTAAAATAGGTGTGAAGATTTTTTATTGTATAGATTTTAAGACGTTTTTTCATTGGATAGGTTAAGGACATATTCTTGTTCAGTTATTAAATGTTGACATTGTTTTTCAAATCATTTCTTTATGATGAGCATTCATCATTTATCAAGAATATAATGTATTTACTATGTACTTCATTAAATGGGCAAACAAATATCATTCAGGTTCTGTTGTTACTTCTGAAAGTACAGTGATCATTTAATGCTAATTTAATGATAGATATAATATAATAATGATAGAATATTTTATTTCTGTTAAATTCCTGTTATTCCTGTTAAAGTTTTTTCTGTAGTTTTTTGGCCGAATGCGAAATGAAATATAAGAAAAAGGAAGTGAAACAAATAATGATTAAGAAAATTCTGCCACCTGAGAGTTGGTGAAACATTTAAATGTGTTATGAATGAATTGATGTTAATGTCCACATTACAATCAACAGCTCCAACTCTTGGTGAATATTCATGTTCCCTTCCCTCTGTGCTCCCTATGAGTGGTGATGGTAACTGAGCCTGTTGTCCACTTGTCTCCTCTCTCTCTCTTCCAGTGGGAGTGGTGCAGCCCAGGCTGAGCGTCCTCCCTCCCTCCAGAGTGGAGCTGGAGCAGGGCAGCACTACACTGCTGTGTCTGGCCAGTGGGGGCTTCCCCTCAGACTGGACGCTTGGCTGGAAGGTGGAGGGCAGCAGCAGGTCTGGGGGGGTGTCAGATAGTCTGGGGGTCCTGGGGAAAGATGGCCACTACGGCTGGAGCAGCACCTTGACCCTCCCTGCAGACCAGTGGAGGAAGGCGGGCTCAGTGAGCTGTGAGGCCAGTAAGAGTGGCCAGACGCCTGTCGCTCAAACCCTGAATCCTGGCCAGTGTTCAGAGTAGAGAGGCTCCAGCATGGAAGTACTGTACAATACAAATCTCCTCTGACACGTCTGCTTTATATCTCTCTGTCTAAGGTAGCGCTGCAGCTTTTTGATGATTCACATTAACATGTCTTTGAGCCGTTATTATCATTATGCTTTCTGGTTTTCATCCCTTGCTTGTGTTTATCACATTGTATGCTGATGATATAATAAAGATGGAAACATTCACTTTTCATGCAATCATTCTTATTTTATATCTTGTCATTTTAAGCCAGGCACACAAATTAATCTTTATTCAGAATGGGGAAACTATTTGTGATCTCTATTAAATTCCTTAATGAAGTGAGTTTTACTGCCATTCTGAATGAAGGGTTAAAGCTATGGTGTGTATCTCTGAATGAGCAAAGTGTTGGTTGTGTGGATGTGCTTGGACAGTGTGTTCACTGTATTCAGTGGACCAGTGTCAGTCATAGAGCCACTGCTGCTGAGATGACCCATGTGTCTCAGACTGACTTCATGCCACTTCATGAAATAGTAGATCAGGGCATGTCCAGGTTTCTGCAGATAACAACTTAGAAACATGTAAAAGTACGTCTCAAAACACATTCAGTATCTCTCACCAAGACATATGAACCCTAGCCTGCTGAGTGGTGCAAACAGTAACATATTCATAATGTTCATATGAGTCAAAGACCAAACCGACATCACAAAAAATTCTGGTTCATTAAACGTATTCTGTGTTCAGTGAACTGTATCTATTCAAATGATGTCCAGTTTTAGCAGATGTGCACCTGTGTCTCTTGGTGACAGAAAGTCAGTGGAAATGTAGGGCTGAGGCTCTCAGAAGAGTCTCAGGAGACTCCAGTGAAAGCAGTTTGTGTGCATGTCCACAAACCAGCTCAACGCTGCCCTCTTGTGTCAAACCACAGCCATTACAATAAAGTGATTACATGAACTCAACTCTTTTCAGGCCCATCTTGAATAATAGCTTACAGCTTCAGCAGCAGTATGCGTGTCATTGGGTTAGCCTGGTAGCAGACGGAGGCTAGTGTTTAGCGGTGGTTCCTCATGGCTTCCTTAGCTGCCAGGATGAGGGCTGTGAGGGTGGACCGAGGCTCGGCCATCTCCAGGAACGGATGCTGCCAAACAACAGCGTTAATGTCAGAAAGGAAAATATATTGTTGTATTTCAGCAATTAACTGTAGCAAAATACTTTTCTCTGAAGTGTCGTAGTTCAAACCTATAAGAAACGTGATTGGATGATTTGGGTGGACACACACACACACACACACACTAAGCCCTCCACATGGGCTGGGGAGAGACTTCAGCACCTAGGACAGCGATAGTTCCCCCCCACAGGGGGACTGGGTGAGGTCACTGAGGATCAATTCTATTCAACACAGCTGCTGCTGGTTTGGCAATCAGCCTCACCTGCAGCCACTCACTAATTAAGACTCACCTGCAGAGAAACCTGACAGTCTGTCCTCAGCCAGAGAGAGAGAGGGAGTAGTTGTATTTCATATGGTGTAATTGTAATTAACATATTGTTGTTGAGGTTGTAGTTTTATTTTATATGTTCTAGTAGTTGTAGTACATAGTTTATTCATTCAGCCTAAAGGTTACAGTTATATACGTGTCGCAACAACAAGTTGAATCGATAGTACATTTTACACGGTTGCATTTTAAGATAATCCAAAAGATATAACAATAAAACAAGGACTGCAGAAATACGACGATGAAAAAGACAGACGTATCGAAGACGGACTAACACAGCGTACAACGACGTGACAAACCAGAACACAAAGGCCTGACAGGCGTACATACAGTGATTAGTTGTTTAAGAGTCTGATCATGTGAGGGATCACACTTTTACTGTATGGCTCAGTTCTACAGTGGACAGTGATATTTACTATGTTGTAGTTGAGGTAGAAGTTGAATATAGACGTTGTACATAATATGTGGTAGTTGAGGTTGGAGTGATATTTAGTTTGTTGTAGTTGAGGTAGGAGATGTATGTAATATGTTGTAGTTGAGGTAGGAGTTGAATATAGATGTTGTACATAATATGTGGTAGTTGAGGTTTGAGTGGTATTTAGTATGTTTTAGTTGAGGTAGGAGTTGTACTAATATGTGATAGTTGAGGTTGAGGTGATAGTTGAGCCAGCTGCCCAAAGAACAAGCTGGCTTTCGAAGCGGTATGTCAACAACTGACCAGGTGACCCTTCTATGCCAAGACATAGAGGACAGCTTTCAGTCAGGAGAGAAGGCCGGCACCGTTTTCCTGGACCTCACAGCCGCATTTGACACTGTCCGGCTACGCGGACTACACATGAAGCTCCTGGAAACCATCCCAGACAAGCACATTGTGAGCTTCATAATGGAGATGCTGAGCAACCACAGCTTCCGGCTACACACCAGCAACGGCCAAAGCAGTAGAGTGAGAAAGCTCAAGAACGGTGTCCCACAAGGCTCAGTGCTGGCACCTATGCTGTTCAACATCTACATCCACGACCTACCTGCTACACAATCAAGGAAGTACGGCTATGCAGACGATCTGGCCATCCTACTGAGCAAGCCATCCTGGGAAGCAGTAGAGGAGGGCCTCTCTGAAGACATGAACACCCTGTCTTCATACCTGAAGAACTGGCGCCTCAAGCTCAGTGCTGATAAGACCATATCAACAATGTTGCATCTCTACAATAAAGAAGCGTCCCGCAAAATGAACATCATGGTTGACGACACCCGGCTACAGTACCAGCCCTTCCCCACATACCTTAGCGTGAAACTTGACAGAACTCTGTCATTTAACGGCCAAGGCAAAGACAACCTCCCGTGCCGCGCTGATACGGCGTCTAGCCGGCACCACATGGGGTGCCTCCACACAGACGCTGCGCATTTCCACCGAGGCCCTGGTGCTCTCAAGCGCAGAATACTGTGCCCCGGTCTGGTGCCGTAGCCCCCACGTCCACAAACTGGACACTGCCCTTAACACTGCCCTACGGACTGTCTCTGGATGCCTAGGAGCCACCCCAACCAACCATCTGCCCGTCCTCGGAGGAATCGCCCCTGCAGAAGTCAGGCGAGAAGGAGCCATGCTGGCTCTTGCCCGAAAGGCACAGGCGAGTGAATCCCACCTCCTCCGCAAAACCACCACCGAGACACCACAGCGAATGCGCCTCAAGTCCCGGCGCCCCTTTGCCATACACGCCCAAGAACTGCTCCGGAAAATACCAGCCGACACCTGCAAGGCTGCCTGGGTCAAGGCGACACGGAGGGAGCAGTGGAGGTCAGCAGAACCATCTCGGCTACACCATTACATCAAAGACCCCACAGACGTTCCTGGCCAGCATCTACCCCGAAAGCAGTGGACAACCCTCAACCGCCTGAGGACAGGTGTGGGACGCTTCGGGGCAGCAATGCTGAAGTGGGGCATCACAGACAGCGGCCAATGCGAGTGTGGAGACCCAATACAAACTGTGGAACACATCCTAACCAGCTGCCCCAAACACCGGCCCCCGAATGGCGAGCGTGGTCTAATTGACCTTGATCATAGGACGCTGGACTGGCTCGCCTCAACAGAATTGAAGGTCTAACGACACACGACAGAAGAAGCAGAAGAGGTAGTAGTTGTATGTAATATGTGGTAGTTGAGGTAGTATAGTTGTATGTAATATGTTGTAGTTGAGGTAGTCGTATGTCACATGTTGTAGTAGCTGTATATTTAATAATGTGGAGGAATATAATGCTGGTGCTGGGTTGAGGCCCCTGGTTAGAGCAGCTCTGTGCTCAGCGCTCTGTGTCAGAGTCTCTTCCCCCTCAGCAGCTGCAGCAGGTTCCTGCTGTAACAGCTCAGTGTCTACGCAGTCTGACTGAGGGAGGTTTTTGTACGGCTCTCAATCACTGTGTGAACACACCGCTGCCATGGTTACCGAAACAGTAATATACTCCTACATCCTCCCTCCGGACACCAGAGATGGTGAGAGTGTAGCTAGACCCAGATCTACTGCCGCTGAACCGAGCTGGAGTCCCTGTATTAAGCGTTGTTGCCTTGTATATCAGAAGTTTGGGAGCTTCTCCAGGTTTCTGTATGTACCAGCTGAGATCAGGGCCAATATCTGAGCTCCCTGTGGCACTGATGGACGCACTCCCCTCCAGACTAACAGTCTTGGTTTTGTCAGGTTGTGTCAGAAACTGACTGGCAGACAACTCTGAAATAAGAAGTGGATGATGAGACTGTTGAACCAACGTTAGACAGTCTTCAGTAAAACACTGGAGCACATTAGGAGCAAAGAGGGGAGAAAATACAGGAGGATAAACACAGAATAGAGCCCAGACCAGCAGGATGGATTTGAAGGAAAGCATCAGAATATGAGAAGAGTGACAGAGCCATAACTCTCACCATGAGTAAGAAATGCCAGCACTGCTAGCAAGGCTGTGGACGACCTCATGTTGCTCTGGGTCTGTGTGTATGGTGCCTGGCAGCTCGCATATTTAACTCTTGGTGCTCAGAAATACTCAAAAGTCATGCAAATCAGTGTGCATGTGGGCGGACGGGCACCTGCTTTGAGAGATATGGAAGTGAGAGAGATATGGTTGAGTGAGTGCAACACTTTGGAAAGGAAAATGAATACCTTGGTAATAAATATATTCAGAAACCCTTCAAGTTCTCCCAAATGACGAACTAATAAAAAAAGTTATAGGAATGTGAAAATAATAAATGTTGATACAAAAAAAGTCCTACTATGTTTCTAAGTCTAGTTAGAAACAGGGCTAGTTTATAAACTAATGTTTTCTATTCCCATGTGATCTCTTTTAATCAAATCATTGTATTTGATGAGTTCATATTGAAACAAGAATGAAATCTAATGACTTGTCCACCATAGACTGTATAAAAGGTGAAGTCTCATTATGTGATACTTTTTGTGTCTTCACAAGTGACAACCTAACCCTACCGCTCTGTAGACCTACAATGCAGTGATAACAGAATAATACGAAAATAAAAAAGTCTTGAGTCACATCTCTCATCAGACAGAAAGAAATTATATTGAAATATGAGATTTTGAGGTATGTAAGTAAGATAAAGTTGATGTAGTTCTATGTAATAGGTTGTAATTAATAATAATAATAATAATTGATTGGATTTATATAGCGCTTTATTGGAGGTCACTCAAAGCGCTTACATAGTGTGTGTGTGTGTGTGTGGGGGAGATATGACACCTCATCCGCTACCAGAGTGTAGCACCCACTTGGGTGATGCACAGGCAGCCAGTATGCGCCAGAATGCTCACCACACACTGGCACAGCGGAGAGGTGAGGAATGAAACTAACCAATTAGAGACCAGGGGATGATTAGGTGGCCATGTTGGTACAAGAGCCGGGTTGGAAATTTGGCCGGGACACCGGGGTTAGCACCCCTACTCTTGCGATGAGTGCCACGGGATCTTTAGTGACCACAGGGAGTCAGGACCTCGGTTTAACGTCTCATCCGAAAGACGGTAGAGGTAGTTGTATTTATTATTAATAATTCAACAGTAATAATTGTATTCATATTATGTAGTTGAGGTAGTCGTATGTCACATGTTGTAGTAGCTGTATATTTAATAATGTGGAGGAATATAATGCTGGTGCTGGGTTGAGGCCCCTGGTTAGAGCAGCTCTGTGCTCAGCGCTCTGTGTCAGAGTCTCTTCCCCCTCTGCAGCTGCAGCAGGTTCCTGCTGTAACAGCTCAGTGTCTACGCAGTCTGACTGAGGGAGGTTTTTGTACGGCTCTCAATCACTGTGTGAACCAAAAAACACTGTAAGGGTAGTAAAAACCCAGACAGTAATAAACTGCTGCATCTTCACGCTGGGCGCCGTCGATGGTCAGAGAGAAGTCAGTGCTGCTTCCACTGCCACTAAACCGAGCTGGTGTTGATGATTCACGTGTAGTTGCTTCTCTTATTAGGAGCTTGGGGGCTTCTCCAGGTTTCTGTTGGTACCAGGATAGACGATTATTGTCGTAAACTGCTTGGCTGGATTTACAGGTCAGAGTGACTGAGGATCCTGGAGTAAAAGACTTTACTGGTGGTTGAGTCACAGTCCCCTGACTGCTGGTTCCTATAGAAAACAAACAAACAAAACATTGAGTTATCCAATAGAAAACACAAGCAGACAAAGAAGGGGGTCCACATTTTGATGGCGTTGAATGAACCGACCTGCTAAGGATCCACAGACCACTGTCCAGAACAGGAGGCTGAGGGGATTCATGGTTGCCACGGTTTCTGGGGTGTTGAGTGACAGCTCAGAGTCCTGCAGTGTTGAACTCAGAGGACTTTAAACCCTCTCAGAAGCCCAGTTTCAGCTGAGCATGCAAAGCTTCCTCTATATGGAAATGACCTGTTTCCACTCATCACACTGGGGGTGAGAGTGGATGCAGACCTTCTGGGAGGACCACTGTATCTCTGCTACATTCACACTATGGGAATACAAACATCATTTGGGAGGAAACCATTGGAATTCATAATCTATAACTTATTCTCTGAATTAGGCTAATTCCTGCTGGTTTGTATGAAATCCGTTGCTTATATTTAATTCTGAAAATACACAGATGCTATATAAATATTTAAAAACAGATAATATAATATTCTGTGTAATAACTGCATGAAGCCTATGTACATATATTACAAAGATTGGCTGAGTTTCAAAAGTTGTTAAATTGGATTGAAAATATCGACACAATACTAAACTTTAATAAAAATATATGTAGGATCTATATTTTATTATGAATATACTTGACTTAAAACACATCCATGACATTGCTAACCATAACGTTATTGGATTGAATCATTGATTCATGTTTCTGTGATAAGTTAGTGTGTGTGTGCCAGTAAGCTATGTCTTCAATGTGCGGGAGGTTTTTGTACAGCCTCTTAATGAGTTTGTATCACTGTGGTACACTTTTGGTGGAGGCACCAAACTCATCGTTGACTGTAAGTACAAGGAAACTTTTCTTTACCGGACATATTACTAACTTTGAAAACTACCTTTATATTAAAATAGGTGTGAAGATGTTTTATTGTATAGATTTTAAGATGTTTTTTCATTGGATAGGTTAAGGACAGTGTAAACATATTCTTGTTCAGTTATTAAATGTAAATGTTGACATTGTTTTTCAAATCATTTCATTATAATGAGCATTCATCCTTTATTGATGATCAATGATTGATATTAATTTATTTTCTATGTACTTCATAAAATGGGCAAACAAATATCATTCAGGTTCTATTTTGACTCATAAAAGTAAAATCATCATTTAATGAAACACATTTTTTTTAAATGTATTTGCATGCTTTAAATATCCCGTTATAGATATTTCTGTACTCTTTTGGCTGAACGCGAAATAAAATATAAGAAAAAGGAAGTGAAACAAATAATTATTAAGAAAAGTTCTGCCTCCTGCCAGTTGGTGAAACATTTAAATGTGTTATGAATGAATTGATGTTAATCCCCACAGTACAATCAACAACTCCAACTCTTGGTGAATATTCATGTTCCCTTCCCTCTGTGCTCCCTATGAGTGGTGATGGTAACTGAGCCTGGTGTCCACTTGTCTCCTCTCCCTCTCTTCCAGTGGGAGTGGTGCAGCCCAGGCTGAGCGTCCTCCCTCCCTCCAGAGTGGAGCTGGAGCAGGGCAGCGCTACACTGCTGTGTCTGGCCAGTGGGGGCTTCCCCTCAGACTGGACGCTTGGCTGGAAGGTGGAGGGCAGCAGCAGGTCTGGGGGGGTGT
This sequence comes from Merluccius polli, assembly GCA_030340625.1. Taxonomy (NCBI): domain Eukaryota; kingdom Metazoa; phylum Chordata; class Actinopteri; order Gadiformes; family Merlucciidae; genus Merluccius; species Merluccius polli. Next base: position 864 of record JAOPHQ010005475.1, on the reverse strand, counting down.
CAGATAGTCTGGGGGTCCTGGGGAAAGATGGCCACTACGGCTGGAGCAGCACCTTGACCCTCCCTGCAGACCAGTGGAGGAAGGCGGGCTCAGTGAGCTGTGAGGCCAGTAAGAGTGGCCAGACGCCTGTCGCTCAAACCCTGAATCCTGGCCAGTGTTCAGAGTAGAGAGGCTCCAGCATGGAAGTACTGTACAATACAAATCTCCTCTGACACGTCTGCTTCATATCTCTCTGTCTAAGGTAGCGCTGCAGCTTTTGATGATTCACATTAACATGTCTTTGAGCCATTATTATTATTATGCTTTTTGGTTTTCATCCCTTGCTTGTGTTTATCACATTGTATGCTGGTGATATAATAAAGATGGAAAAATTCACTTTTCATGCAATCATTCTTATTTTATCTTATCTTATCTTATCTTTATCTTTCCATTTTAAGCCAGGTGTATAAATTCAAGGGAAATTATTTGGGATCTCTATTAAATTACTTATTGAAGTGAGTTTTACTGCCATTCTGAATGAAGGGTTAAAGCTATGGTGTGTATCTCTGAAGGAGCAAAGTGTTGGTTGTGTGGATGTGCTTGGACAGTGTGTTCACTGTATTCAGTGGACCAGTGTCAGTCATAGAGCCACTGCTGCTGAGATGACCCATGTGTCTCAGACTGACTTCATGCCACTTCATAAAATAGTAGATCAGGGCATGTCCAGGTTTCTGCAGATAACAACTTAGAAACATGTAAAAGTACAAACAAGTCTCAAAACATATTCAGTATCTCTCACCAAGACATATGAACCCTAGCCTGCTGAGTGGTGCAAACAGTAACATATTCATAATGTTCATATGAGTCAAAGACCAAACCGACATC